>CAUYLG010029395.1:0-76893 GCA_963573385.1 Cacajao melanocephalus | reverse complement strand
GGGATTTAGGGCTTTGTTTATGAGTTTCTGTTGTCCTACTGCCTTTTTTCAGGGCTACCCTGCCCTGCCAGCAGGCAGTCTAGTCACTGTCTGCCTATAGAGGCTTTGCTGAGCAGCCATGGGCTCCACCCAGCTGCCGTGTGAACTTCCCTGCAGTCCTGTTTATACGGATATAGTTAGAACTGCCTTGGCAATGGCAGCCTGCCTCTATAATGGCGGACTCTCTCCGTAATGGCAGGCTGCCTTGGCAATGACGGGCTGTCTCAGCAATGGTGGACTACCTCTGTAGTGGTAGACTGCCTTGGTTATGGCAGATGCCCCTCCCCCACAGAGCTGGACCATCCTGGGTTCAGCTGTGCTTGCTATGAAACTCTCAATCCAGAGCATTTCAGACTGCTGCTTTTTTGTGGGGGTGGGACCAGCCAAGCCTGATCACCTGGCTCCCTGCCTCAGAGTGAATGGTCAACTGTCTCCCAGGTATTCCAGTCACCTGTTGAAAAGGTCGCCATGCGGCGACCCACTGCACCTGCACCAGCTGAAACAGCCATGCTGATATTCGTGGTGCTTTTTTCCCCGGGACTCTCCTGGCCTGGCTCCCTGTTTCAGTCCCCTTTTCTATCAGTTGAATGGGCGACTCTGTCTTCCTGTAGCTCCAATCACCAGCTAAAATGGTGCCCGCGGAGAACCACCTCACCGGGGTGCCGGCCAAGACAGCTGTGCAGGCCGAAACAGCCGCACTGGCAACCCATGGGGCTTCTCCACCTGGGAATTTCCTGGTCTGTGGGCAATAAAAATCCATCTGGAAATGAGGCGTCAACTCACCCTCCGTGCTTTCACTGGGAGCTGCAATCCTGAGCTGCTCCTAATCGTTCATCTTGGATCCATCTAGACCCCATTTTCATAGACCAAGAATTTTACACATTTTGCAATGACAACTATAAATCATATTCAAAATGATTCTTAGAACTAAAATACCAAGCATTTGTCTGAGGTTTACAGAAGTTTTCATTGGAAAGATTACATAATTTGTTTTGAATCTTACACATTAATTATTTGTCCAACAGGTTTTCACATCTACCGTGCATCATGCTCTTTACACATGTAGATGTTTATAAATGTAGATTTGTGATCAGCCTCCAATTTAACAAATATTTCCTGATTATCTACCATAGGACCGACACTGTGCTAGATTCTGAAGGGTTAAAGAAGTAAGCAAAATCTTGTCCTTACCCTCAGAAACTCTGTTAGTTGAGAGTCATTCTTCAGCTATTCCAGAAAAAATATTTGTTCTTCTTTTTTCCCTAACTCAGAAATGAAATTTATAAAAGCACAAAATGTGTGCTGTTTTTTCTCTGTTTTCACCCACTCTAAATCCCACTCTCCACCCTTCTTATTTGCTCTGCTCTGTGCCACATGAGGCCAACTCCTGTGGACTGCTCAATTCCCTTCCTGAATGGTGTCCAGTTGGATTCGTCCTAAGAGTAGCACCAGGGAAATACAATAAGCTTCGAGTCACTTCTTCTCAGCTCCCTCCTTTCTTAAGACTGTATTTCTAGCAGGGTCTTCCTCCTCCCAGGAAGATGACTCCTTCTGGGGTGGGAGCAGAGGAGCGCTGTCCTCCGGAGATCAGGTTCTCATTGGGTTCCAGTAACACCATTTTCCCTGGGTGTCTTGATCATGCAGATGGTAATAGCAGAAGCTTTTATTCATCTCTGGGTGCCTTACTCTTTCTTGCTTGTTCTCTTAACCAACATACACATCTGTCGAGTCCCTTTACTGAAATCTCTTCTCTGGGTGTCTTGTCCATGGAGATGGTAATAGCAGAAGCTTTTACTCATCTCTGGGTGCCTTACTCTTCCTTGTTTGTTCTCTTAATCAGGATACACATATGTGGAGTCCCTTTACTAAAATCTCTTCACCCAAACCACCCAGGGCAAATTCTGTTTCTTGCTGTGGCTTTGAGTAATCAGACTATCAGAGTGATGAAAAGTTACAAGTCCAATCTCTGCTTTTTATTTTACAGGAATGGAAACTCAGGCTCAGAGAAGGTTTCACTTGCCAGAGGTCACTCAGTCTCTGGGAAGGATGAGAACCAGTTCACCTGGCTCTCCAGCACATGTTCTGGCACATGCACCCCAGACCACCCCCAAGGATGTGATCCATTCCTTCTGTGAAGTGTGATCTTCCAAAGTTTAGACAATGGCTCCTTCTGCAAGCTTTCGAGCCTGCAAGCTAAGGACGTGAATGAACTGAGTCATCCCCACAGAGCTTCATTAATTTTAAGGCAATTTAAGATTTCTGAGTCATAGGTTTCAGTCATTTAGATTTTCCCAGCTGGTACTGTACTTGCCCACACACACTTTTCTTTAAAGACTGCATCTGTGTCTAGATGTGTGGCTCTGCCCACCCCTCCTCAGTTTCTGAGAAGAAACCCGACCTGGTAGAGTGATACATGCAGGGCTAAGCCATTTCCATTTGCCACATGCACTGGAGTCTTTGCATGAGGGATTAATGGGATTAGCAGTCTGTGGCTTGATCCAGACTCTATCCACCAGAGACATGCACAATTCCAAATTCTATATCCAACACAATATTTTACCCAGTCTCTCAAGAAAATTCAGTTATGCCATATGGTGACTCCACTCACTGAATAATATTTAGCAACTTGATGAACAAGGGCTGAATCATATCTTAACCATCTTGGGCAAATATTGTTTTATATAGCAACAGTATTAGTAATATATATGTTTTATTTTTTACATGAGTACTTCCTGCTACACCCACTGAAAATTAAGAGCTAGACCTCACTGGAAGTAGACTACACAATAAAAGAGTTCTCGCTCATTAGCAATCT
The DNA here is from genome assembly GCA_963573385.1 of Cacajao melanocephalus. Classification (NCBI taxonomy): domain Eukaryota; kingdom Metazoa; phylum Chordata; class Mammalia; order Primates; family Pitheciidae; genus Cacajao; species Cacajao melanocephalus. The sequence continues at coordinate 74,039 of CAUYLG010029395.1, read as the reverse complement.
CCAATTCAATATTGCATTGTATGTATGATACATTCAGAATGTCTGCTTTTTCCTTCCTCCAGAACAGCTGCTGGGATTGAGCAATAGTCTCCCAGGGTAACGCAGCAGGGAATCCTGGGGCATTTCCCAGACACTGAAAACAAAGGATATGTATCCATGGGGAGGACAGGGCTTTGGCTCTCTCCCTCCCACCAAGAAGTTCTCCATAACCTCAGTATGTTGGGGAGAAAATTAGCAAGCCTCTGAATGAGGAGCCCCTGTGACCCAGGGATTTTAAGAAAGTCATTTTCCTCCTTGAGTCTCAATTCATCTATTCAACAGGGATAATAAGGAAAACTCGTTATAAACTGTAATACAACATGCAAGTGCTAGGTTGGTCATTTACAATGTGCAGACCCTGTTAAAACTGTACCTATATGCAACCATGAGGAAGATGCTATCTGTATCTCCAACCGTCTTACAAGTGGAAAATAGAAATTTGTGGAGATAATAGAGATAATTTCAATAAAATGCAACTTGGCTAAGATAGAGTTATAAACAGTAAAGAGACTCTCAGGTCGACATAAGAGTTCCTGAAGGTACTAGTGCCCAAGAGGATTCTTGAATGATCAGCAAGATTTGTAGAGGTTATAAGAATATTTATTCCTGGCAGCCAGGGGCCTGAGTATTAGTTACTAGAGAGTATAATGCATGGCTCAAAGTGGCAGGAAATAAGGCCGTATTTATAGCAATTAAGAAATGTTAACTATTATTACTGCTGCATCAGTGCTTTCTGAAAATTAAAAAAAAAAAAAAGGATTTCTGGGAGAGTCTCATGGTACGGCTGCAGCAACTCATCTCACCCCACCCTGTGGGGCCACTATTGTGCCCATCTTCTGGGACATCGCTGTAAAATGTCCCTTGATTTGTTACTGAGTATAAAACTAACCCAATACTTACTGATGTAAAACAACCCACTTATTTATATAGTGGTCTTGTGCAGCAGGAACTAGGGAAGATAGCACACCTCGAGTCACTTAGTGATGTTGTTCTGTTGGCTGCTGGTGCTGCTGGAAGGATTGAGATGGCTTCCTTATCATGCCTGGAGCCTTGTCAGTTGGTTGGAAGCCTGGGCTCTGCCAGGCCCGTATCCTTCTTCACATATTCTTGGGGCCTTTCATGGTACTTTCTCCGGCTGGGTAGCTGGTTGGGCTTACTTCCTGCCAACTCAAGGCTCCAAGAGACTAAGGTAGACGTTTCTAAGTCTCTCCAAGGCAAAGCCTGGGACTGGCCATATGTCATTTCTGCCATTTTCTATGGGTCCAAGCAGTCTCAGGTCAGTCCATATTCAAGTGGAAGGAAATAGACTCCACTTTTTAATGGCAGAAGTGTCAGATATGTGTGGCTGTCTTTACTCTGGCATATTTATCTCTCCACTTATGGTCACCCCATATATGTAAGAAAGTCTTGTTGATTCCTGATCCAAGTAAGAATGTGATAGAAAAAAAAAATTTCCCGTAAAACAACAGTGCAGCATAAAAGAGGCTTCTGCCCTTCTTTTGTGAGTTCCTGGCACACAGAAGGTGATCAATCCACAGACCTTAGCTGACAGGAGTTTGCTACTATATGGTTATGTGAGTGAATTTCTCACACTGAACCTTCCAGGAAAGGTGCCAGGGGAATCTTATTGCAAAATTAGCAGTTTATTGGGTTGACAAAGAGAACATTCAATTAAGAAGATTTTCAGAACACAATGGAATCATTTTAGTTGTGAAATGTGAACTTAAAAAGTTATCATTTTGAAACATCCAACAAGCATTTCAAGACTCCATGGCAAAATGCAGCGCTTGTACACAGGCACAGATGGACGGTCTTTGTTGGGCACAAGAAAGCAGAGGCCTCTGTGTAAATCCCAGGATTCTCTGCCCCAGTAAAAAGCCCAGGCTCTGTCCCTAGTGCCAGGCATCTAAAAGAATGCCACATATTGATTTATCTAACAAACAGCGATGACAACCACCATGTGCCTATCACCATCCTAAGCACTTTGAGTATAGAGGGAAATAAGACAGCCTCCAGGTCTCAAAGACTTCTTGTCTCCACATTAGGGAATTTTCTGCCCATTATTAGAGTCTAGGGAAATACTTGGATATTATGAAGTGGTAGACTAAGATGGTGAGAGGCAGAGAGGCAGAGTCAGTCTACTACCCAACCACAGAACCACCATGCCAGAGGGAAGAATCTTCCTAGTATTAGAGAGATATCAAGCGTCTCAGTGTATGTCAGTAGCTTTTAGCTTCTGCCTCCTTCCTGTTAAGCATAATAATCTCTACCCCAAAATTAGCCTATAAGAGGCTATGGCTTCTATTTGGCTTATACTGTGTCTCAGTTTCTTCTCACATGTTTGCCCTGGATAAAGCAAGCTGCCATGTGTGGGATCACCTATGGAGAGGTCCATGTGGTCAGGAACTGAGAATGGTTTCCAGCCAACATCCAAGGAGAAAATAAAACCCTCAGTTCAATAACTTTCAAGACTCTGAATCCTGCTAGTAACTACATGAGTGACCTTGGAAGCATATTCTTCCCCAGCTGACCATTCAGATGAGAACACATACCTGGCCTACATACTGATTACATCCTTGTGAATGATTCTGAGGCAGAGGACTTAGCTAAGCTGTGACTAGATCCCTGATCCACAGAGATGATGATGTGTTTTAAGCCACTAAGTTTTGGGGGGTAATTTGTTATGTAGCAATATATAACTAATACAAGTGTATAAAAGAAGAATCCAATTGAACTAGCTCACCTTCCAGTCTACTGCACTTTCTACCAGCCCATGTGATTTCTGGCTCATAAGGATCTTTCATCTAGAAGCTGTGGGAGCATCTGGCTGGAGTGATGAAGTCCTAGGGTTTTACTTCAATAAGCACATGTTTTCATGGTCTGACTACAGTCTTGTGTGTGTTCTTTATAGCTTTTGTCTCTACCTCACACAGACCTAACTGCTGTTTCTTATCTCAGCAGACCTGTGTCTTCCTGCCTCCAGGGCTTGGCACAGTATCTTCTCTTAGAAACATGCTTCTATCTTGACCTGCTGATAGTCTACTCAAATTTCAAGGCCAGTTCAAAAGTGTTCCTTTCTTGTTTTCCTGGCTGACAAGATTCTTTTTCTTCTCTGAATGTTCCATATCTATATATGTCCTATTCTGTGCCAAGGGGTCTTCTCAAGGATAAAATGGCAAATAACATTCTTTGGCTTTGTTTATTTTATATTTGATAATTGTAGTGTCTACTGTTGGCTTTTCAGTAGAATGACTTTATGCAAATATTGTGTACTTCAACTCAATTATAAATTCTGAGGGCAGTGATATGCACAGCCCTGTGATGTCTATAGTAACAGTGTCCCAAAGCAGAGTAACTCTTTGTTATGGACTGAACTGGGACCAACCACAAATTCATATCTGAAAACCCTTACCCCCAGTATGATTATATTTGCAGAGATACATTCAGAACACAATGGAATCATTTTGTAATATATTTTCAGGGACTATATTTAAGAGCCTATAGGGAGGGAAGTAAGGTTAAAATAGATCATAAGGGTGGTTCCTAATCCAATAGGACTGGTGTCCTCATAACAGGAGGAGGAAATACCAGGGATGCTCAGGCACTGAGAAAAAGACCCTATGAGGACCTAGCAAGGAGGCAGCCATCTGTAAACCAAGGACATAGGCCTCAGGAGAAACCAAACCCGCTGACACCTTGACCTTGGACTTTCAGCCTCCAGAACTGTAAGAAAATACATTTCTCTTAAAGCCACCCAGGCTGTGGCACATTGTTATGGCAGCCTAAGCAGAATAGTGCTGTCATTGACAGACAGAGTTAGGCAGTGTAGTCGACTAAGTAGACCCACAGTAGCATGACAAAGCTATAGGCTGGGATATCCAATCTTTTGGCTTCCCTGGGCCACATTGGGAGAAGAAAACTGTCTTGGGCCACACATAAAATATACTAACTCTAATGGTAACTGATGATCGTTTTTTTAAAAAAACTTTCATAATGTTTTAAGAAAGTTTACGGATTTGTGTTGGATTTTATTGAAAGGCATCCTGGGCTGCATCCAGCCTGTGGGCCATGAGTTGGACAAGCTTGCTACAGGCCACGGGCTCAGACACATCTGAATTTCAATTCTGTCTCTACCCAACAACAGTTACTCATTCTTGTTGAACCTCAGTTTTTCTTGTCTCTAAAATGGGGTTAATGCTCCCTGTATTTCACTGTTACCACAAGAAAGATATGAGGTAGTGTTTGCAAAGTGCTTGTCATAAACTAAATGCAGAAAAATGTATTACCTCCTCCCTTCCTTCTTTGCTCCTCCCTAGGGAGAGAGATGAAATCAGTAACATGGCCAGGCCAGACATTTGGAGCCTGTGGCAAAGGAAAATCCATCATACTGATTCACTCTATTTGTTTAAAATCTTAATGTTTTTCATAATAGCTTTTTCCTTTAATATTAATTTTCAAAAATATTGTGTGAAAATATTTGCCTTGATTACTGATTTTTTTAGCTTCCCCTTTCAATATTTTCACCCGAGACAAGTGCCTGGCTCTCCATACCCTAGTTGGGATCCTGGATACCTAACTAATCAAGAAAGCAGCCTCCTTTGGCCTGAGGGCAAAGCTAACCAGGATTTTTTTGTAATATCCCTAACTGCGAAAGTCCCTGTGCCCTAGATGCTGGCAGGCTGTGGATGGAATACCTTGGTCTGCAATGCAGAATGAGTCTCTTATTTGGGGATTTAGGTCTTTTCTTATAGCATCAGGGTAAAACTTTTTTCTTTCTTTTTGTTTTTCTTTTCTGAGATGACCTAGCAAGGGACGCTGGCAGTAGGGGAGATAAGCTTCTATGACAGGATGCTTTTCCAGTCTTACCTGTGCTTTGCCTGTGTTTCCCTGAGGGATTTTAATAAACCTGGAGGAAAGGAACATGTTAGCAGCACGTGGGGCTGGCACGTGAGGCTCTGCCAGCTCCCGATGAACCCTCATTTTCTGGCTAAGTATCCTTGCCATGTCTTCTATCTGCCATGCCTGTATGCTGAGATTTTTGCCTCTCCCACCAGGCTGAAGGCAGCCAGAAGACATGAGATCATAATAGATCTTTAACTTTCTTGCCTTGCACAAGATCAGCGAGAAGGAGAAAGAGGCAAGAGAGAGAAAAGAGGAGAGGGGAGGTATTAGGATTCTCCAGAGGGACAGAACTATTAATGATAGGATATATGTATATATGAAAGGGAGTTTATTAAGAATTGACTCACATGATCACAAGATAAAGGAAGTCCCATGACAGGTCATCTGCAAGCTGAGGAGGTAGGAAGCCAGTAGTCTGAGTCCAAAAGCCTCAGAAGTAAGAAAGCCGACAATGCAGCCTTCAGTCTGTGGCCAAAGGCCCGAGACCCCCTGGCAAGCCACTGGTGTAAGTCCAAGAGTCCAAATGTTGAAGAACCTGGAGTCTGATGTCCAAGGGCAGGAAGCATCCAGCACGAGAGAAAGATGAAGGATGGAAGACTCAGAAAGCCAGCTTAATCCACCTTCTTCTGTCTGCTTTGTTCTAGCCACGTGGGGCTGGCAGCCAATTGGATGGTGCCCACCACCTACATTGAGTGTGGATCTTCCTCTCCCAGTCCACCAACTCAAATGTTAATCTGCTCTGGCAACACCCTCACAGACACACCCAGAAGCAATACTTCACCAGTTACCTAGGCATCGTTCAATCTAATCCAGTTGACATCTAGTATTAACCATCACAGGAGGAGAAAGAGAAGTTTAACTAATATGTTTGTACTAATAGTGGTCGTGGTGGTGGTAAGAGCCGACACTCATTGCCAACCAGACAGAAAGTGAACACTTCATCTGTGTATCATCTAATCCTCACAACCACTCTATGAGGTCTATACTATTACTCTGCCATTTTAAAGAAGCTAAAAAGAAGATTTAAGGATATTACATAGTTTACCTAAGGCCATACAAGTACTGAACTTCAGAGGAAGTGCTCAGCAAATGCCTGGCCTATTTAACTATGATTGGTTGACTTTTACATTCAGCTCTTTTCTAGATGTGGTTTCCCCAGGGTCTGTCAGAGATCACACCTTGGAGTCACAGAGCAGCTGTGCCATTTAGAAAGCAGTTTACTTCCTGGAGTCAAAATCCTGTATAACTCACATTTGTTAGTAAGCTCTTTTATTGACTCATATAAAATTTGAATGATATCAAATTTCATATTGTCCAGAGTATAACAATTATACTTATATATATTTTTAATTGCCTAAATGAAAAAAAGTTATGAAATTTATTTGTCTACATTTTTTATTTTATTAACCACAAAAGCAGGTGTAAATATTTGTCATCAGAATGTGCAGATAGGGGTGAGCCATATCATTTATTCCATCCGTAGTCTACTGAGTAGATTATTTTACATAGAGCTGAGACTCCATGCTACACTTGCTATATTACGGAACTCACAAATCAGAAACCACTATTCTATAGATGTCGCCTTTTTGTTCAGACATGCTTTCCTATTTTGCAATGGTTAATGTTGTATTCACATGAAATTCCATGCACAGGGCCCCCAAGCGTGATCCAAAAATTGTCTTTGATTTGGAATGATATTTGGACACAGATGGTAATAGAAAGAGGAGGAAAAGGGGCAAAAGGAGAAAGTGCAGGTGAGAGAACAGAGAGTGGCAGGAAGGAGAACTGTATCAAAGATTGCAGGATTTTCCACCAGATGACCAGGTTTGTGTTCATGGGCTAGTAAATTCCTTGAGACTCAGGCTTCTTCTACTGAGGCCAATAACAAAATCTCTTTTAAGGAGCTATTTTCTGGATTAAATAAGATAAAATGCATAAGGGTGCTTGTTAAATTGACAAGGCCGTTAGACATATTAATTCTTATAAATCTTAATCTGAGTTCTCAGGGTCATCCAAGGCCAAGTCGATGATTGATTTGGTGCCCAAATGGGATGGAAGCTCAACGCATCGGTGTTCAGATATTGGTCTACTTGTTACATGCCTGATTTTCCCACACTAAAGTTATATTGTAAAAGCCGAAGAGAATATTAAGTGATAATTTGATTTTGCCTATTTTCTTCAGAAGGAAGGTATTATTATCTCCATCCCACCCAAGTGCAAGGATGGTCAGGGAAGTTAAATACCTTTCAAGGCCTCTCAAGCTTATGAAACCAAGGGCAATCTGCACCCAGGTCTGTGTGCTCCTTTGAGGTCTGTGTGCTAGTTGTGGGAACATGCACTACTTACCAGAACACCCTTAAAATGGAATCATTTACAGTAACTTAGCACTCTACATAATATGTAAATTCGTAGCACTTCCTGGACTAGCTGTTTCACTTTACCTGTTTTTACTTTTCTTTATTAGCTGTTCAGCAATACTTAACAGGACGGTAAACAATTTGCAACACTCAGAAAATTCCCATATGCTGGGTTTCCAACCCTACTCTAATTTAAGAACAACAACACAATTCTCTTGTACCTCATTTCACTTGTGAGCACTCAACAGCTATTTTCCTATATGAGAAGAATAATTACAAAACCAGGGTCTAGAAAGATGGGTTGATGAGTACAACAAACAACCATGGCACATGGATACCTATGTAACAAACCTGCACGTTCTGCACATGTACCCCAGAACTTAAAAGTATAATAATAATAATAACTCCTAAAAAAAAAAGAAAAAGAAAAAAGTGGTTCTAACATTGCTATTTCTTCTGTATTTAAACACTAATCTTTTCTCAGTGGACAACTTATCTAGAGACAAAGCACATCCCCCGCCTAGCCATGGTAAAGTAAGCAAGCAAGCATCATTCACGTGGAAAATCCTGCGATCTCTGTATGATACAGTTCTCCTTCCTGCCACTCTGTTATCTTCCCTTGACTTTCTCCTTTTGTCCCTTTTCCTCCTCTATTACGTTCTGTGTCCAAATAGCATCCTAAATCAAAGACAATTTTTGGATCATGCATTGGGGCCCTGTGCATAGAATTTCATGTAAATACAACATTAACCATTCCAAAACAGGAACGTATATCTGCATGAAAAGGCAACATGTAAAAGGAGACCTTTTAATAGGAACTACTAAGAAGCACCTTGAAAATAAGTAGCCGTTTCTCCAACATGAGCTTTTAAAACAATTGAGAACGGAAATCACCATTATGAAAGCATTTTATGCGGGCCATTCAATCCAAGGGTTCAGTCAACTCTAGAAAGCCTAATGACAAGAAATGTGATACAGTAAAAAAAAAAAAAATATATATATATATATATATATATATATATATATATACATAGTTTCAGAATAAACTTATTCTCCTGCCCCATCATACGTACATGCACACACACACACACACACACACACACACACATGACCTCCAGGGCCATTGAGTAATGGGCTACCATGGAATAAATTAATTAGTCTCTCTGGGTCCTGTTTCCTTCATCCGTAAAGTGGAGTAATAATTTGAAGGGTTGTATAAGAACTAGAAAGAAGGAAAGTAGCTGGTCTAGCATTCAAAAGGCATAATTAAAGTGAAACTATTACTAAAGTTAGTAACAGGGAATATTCTCAACCTAATGGGGCAATTTATGACAAGGAGTTAATATAGTTAACATAAGCCAAGCATAGAAGCAACCCAGTGACCTCATTACCACCCCAAATGCAGCTAGGCAGCATGACTTTCTGCAAAGCAAAGGATCATGTGGATCGTGTGGACCGGTAGCTGCAGCTATGAAGGTGTGCATCCTCTTCCCTGAACCTCTTCCTTCTTCTCTGCACAAATGGATGACAGAACCCCTTTACAGAGCTAGCAGAACATTCCAGGAAGGCAGTAAGGGAATACGAAGTTGAATGCAAAGTAATGTATCACTAACAGTAGAACTAAGGCAATGGTGAAGAACTCAGTTTAGGATATGGCACCTCCTAAAACATTACAGAGCAGGATGGATCCTGACTGGGTTTCCCATGCATTGATTGGTTAAATCTTGCATGAAGCAGTAAGTGGGAGCACGTATCTTCTTGGCTACGTCTACTGACTCTGACACTAGGCAATCTGTAGATTCCATCATCAGGAGTATCTAGATTGGAGCTCAGGCATTAACACCACAAACCTCCTTATTACTGGTCAAGCAGAGCTGTGTCACCTGGATTTTGAACATGTGATTTAAAACCTGAGACATCCACAAAGCCAAATGAGAGAAGTGGGGAATATAACCTTGAGCTGAGGGAGTACAGCCAGGTGAAAGGAACGTCCTGGAAAATATTTCAGGGAAACATAGAGGCATCAAATATGGAGGAGGATATGATCTAAGTCATAAGCCCAAAAGTAAGAGCCTGGAGTTCTTGGGGTGATGAGCAACTGTCTGGTATGTAACCGAGAGTGAGAGATGAAGTCGTTGGGAAGTTCTTGAATTTTAGGCCAATGGGTTTATGTCTAAGACCCTAACAGCTGCTTGGTCAGAATGTTTGTGTCCCCCCAGATTCACATGTTGAAACATAATCACCAATGTGATGGTATTAAGAGGATAGGTCTTTGCAAGGTGATAAAATCATGAGGGCAGAGACCCCAGGAATAAGATCAGTGTCCTTAAAAACAGGCCCCAGAGAGCTGTCCTACCCCTTCCACCGCGTGAGGACAGCGTGACAGCACCATCTATGAACCAGGATTCTGGCCCTTACCAGACACGAAACGGGCCGATGCCTTGTATTGGACTTTCCAGCCTCCAGAACTGTGAGAAATACATTTCTATTGTTTATCAACAACCAGCATTTATTATTTTATTATAGCAGCCCAAACAGACCAAGACAATCGCATTTTACACAACTTCAGGGTTTCATCCACAGAGCTCTCAATGAGAATGAAATGTTCCGGAGTTGAGCAGACCACAGTCTGCATGCACGTCAGTATGAGGTGGAACTCTCTACAACTTATCCTAGAAAGTTGTCACAGAGTTTTGAGTCTAGACATGATTTGCTGTCAGAGTTAAAACAGGAGAAATGTTGTCACATATAGTAAAGGCCTTAAAGTGATATAGTAGTCTTATGACTCCTTCTTAAAAACCATTTGTTATTACTTGATCCACAAACATAGCACTTAGTACAGGGCTTCACATTTAGCAGATGCCCATTGTGTGTTTCCTAAATGAATGAACTAATAAGCAATGAAGTGAATATATTCTGGAATAAAGAATGTTCTAGAAAACATGCACAACATGCTACTGACTCAAGACAACTGGATTTGTCCCACTACAGAGTAGACTGGTTTAAATATATCCCCTTGTCCCAGATGCCCATCGATGACAGACTGGACAGGGAAAATGTGGCACATATACACCATGGAATACTATGCAGTCATAAAAAACTATGAGTTCGTGTCCTTTGTACAGACATGGATGAACCTGGAAACCATCATTCTCAGCAAACTGACACAATAACAGAAAATCAAACACCACATGTTCTCACTCATAGGCGGGTGTTGAACAATGAGAACACATGGACACAGGGAGGGGAGCATCACACACTGGGGTCTGTGGGGGGAACTAGGGGAGGGACAGCAGGGGGTGGGGAGTTGGGGAGGGATGACATGGGGAGAAATGCCAGATATAGGTGATGGGGGGTTGGAGGCAGCAAACCACACTGCCATGTGTGTACCTATGCAACAATCTTGCATGTTCTTCACATGTACCCCAAAACCTAAAACACAATAAAATATATATTAAAAAAAATAAAAATAAAAAAATATATATATCCCCTTGTAATTATATAATCCTTTTATAATTGCCACATATTTTATTATTTTCACATACTGTATAGAACCATTCCTGTACCTGTGTGTTTAACAACTCGCACAGGCCTTTGCTGATACTGTAAACATGTTATCTATTACTATTATTTCACCTTGGATTGCTTTCTGTGGATGCGTTCCAACAACAATAATAATAATGGCTGTTTATAGAATTTTTATTATAGGCAAGATATTGTGCCAGATGCTTTATACACATCTTCCATAATTGGTATGTGTTAAGGCAAAATTTCTACTGTAATTTCACTTTATAGATTAAGATATTCTAAATTTGACTAAAGTCATATGGCTAAAAAGTAAATGAATAAAGATCCCCACCCAGATCTTCCTACTACCTGCTTTTTTTTTATCTTCCAATTTGATAAGAATTACTGAGTTAACAGACATAAAAAATATTTTAAGGCACTTGATATAAATTATCTAATTTATCCTGTACTGCAATAGCTCTATGAATTTAATCAACAAACACAGCACTTAGCCATGAATTTGACCTTCAAGGACAGGTAGGAGAATGGCCACTGTATAATTTCATCAGAAGTCATAAATTCACTAGGAATCATGTACAGCATCACTAGAGGTTTATACTACTCCTGCTCTCTCTTTCCTTGGAAGCCCAGTGGTATCTACTTCCTGTGATGGGCAACAGGATCTTTCCAAATCGTGCAAACAACCATGTCACTTCCCAGTGTCACTCTTGATTCTCCATCCCCTCTACTAGGAAGACCACTGTTGCTAGTTGTATCTATTAACCCCTTCCCAATCTAAATCCAAATCAATCCACTTTGCCAGCCACATGCCTGGCCACTGCCCCAGCTGCCACTGCTGGAACATGGTGCCATTACTAGAAATTTCAGAACCTCACACTCCTTTGCTTTTCCACATTCCTTCCCTCTGCCTGAAATGCCAACAACAAACTCTTATTCATTTTATTTTATGACTCATAGGACTACTTCAAGGTCCATGAAGACAGGAAATATATTTTTTTAAATCATTGTATCTTCCTATCCAGTATTTGGCACATAGTAGGTTTCAATAAATATTTGCTCTGGATTAGTTCAAGGTAATAAAAATCACATTTTCTGGGAAAACTCCCTGAGGTTCAGGAAAAAGTCATTCTTTCCTCCATGCTCCCTTGAGGCCTTGATATTCTAATTGCCACATTGTTACACAATGAAATTATTTGTTTCCCAGTCTTTCTGCGGGGCTAGACCCTGCCTCTTCGGTGGCAGAGACCAGATCTTACTCATACTTGGATCCCTAACATTCAGCACAGGGCCCGGCTTATAGTAAGCCTTCATAGATTTCCTGGAATTGAAAATCTAATTCTAAAGCAACCACGTGAGGTGAGCAGGGCGGGTGTTATGCTTCTCATCTTACAGATGAAGAAACAGTGACCTAGGGAGAAAAAACAAAGTCTTCACTCAATTTCCATTTGAAATCGGGGTCCCAGCCAGGGCTAGCACACAGGTCTCCTAACCCCAATTATTACAAAGCTCTCCTGGCCACTGCATAGAGGAGGCCAGGCACCTCTCTTTCTGATTCAACAGCAGAGGTTGCTTCAAGTCTGTCCCTGACACAGGCCAAGTGTCTTCCTGGGGTAAGACTGCATTAGGGGACCCTGCTCGATCAGTGGTCATGGTGATCGCCTAGAGAAATAGATCTATTCTCCTGGGATCTGAGATTGAGTCCTAGGCAGGTTCGTGGGGAGTAGGATGGCGAGATGTGCTAGAAGGCACGGGCCACTTCCTAACCTTCCTCTTAACTCTGTGCTGCTGAGTGGCAGCTTTATAGTCAGTGTCCTCTCCATCTCTGGCCACCTTCCCAGGACTCCTGATCATTAGAGGAACTCTGTTGTCCCAAGTGGACATAATTATAAATAGCTCCCTTCTTTTACTGAAAATGTCCTACCGTGGGCAATAAATAATTTAGTCCCCTCGTCCAGTGGAAAATATACTACATGCTTGCAAACGCTCAGAGGGCTCCAGGAGTCGTCCCAAGTCCTCTTTCTCAGTTCCTTGGCATTATTTTTTTTAAGTTTGTCCTCTACTAGATTGCCTCTCGTTCACCGGGATGTCTTAGATTATGGCTGGCGTTTGAAGCCTCTGTCTGAGTTCGAGCCCCTTTCCTCCTGTGTTCCTGTCCAAGCCAGCGGACTGGAATCTACCAAGGAAGTTAAGAATAATTCAGGGAGCAGGGGGTGGAGGGGCGGGAAACTGTAGCCTTCACCTGGTTAACAAAGAGGACTCAGGATGCCCAGCACCCTGGATGGGAGCCAACAGCGCTCCCTGGAGGTGTGGGTGCAAGGTTTTGTCTAGCTTGGGCTCCAAGGCCCTCCGGGCAATGCCCTGGGAAGGGAAGACTTAGTGATTAAATTTGACCTGAGTCAAAAGATGCCTTCAGCTCCTCTTCTGCTGAAAATATTAGAAATCCAAGCCCAGGTTGCGGGTTTCGGGGGCAGGCGATGTCACCAACTAAAAGCAAGCAATGAATTTCCTTTTAAATGGTGAGAAGGATGTCGGAGAGATAACCATGAAACAAATTCTCGAAACTCCAGGCAGGAATACCGACGCAAGCACATTCTTCCAAAACAGAGGGCAGCTCCTCGTTCTGGGCCACCTCTGAGACTTCGGGTCCGAAGCTCAGAGCGCGCCTGGCTTTCTGGGGAAAAGCACCAGGAGAATGAACGAGCTACGAAGAGCTGGGGCCGGCACTGCCGGAGCAGCTTTGGGGGAACAGCCTGGCAGTCGCTGCCGGTAACCCCGGCCCAGCCGCCCGCAGCGGGGCGCGCAGTCTGGACCCGGAGTGCAGCGCCCAGGGCCCCGGGCCGCGGAAGGATATTTCACTTTGTTTACCTCCCCGGCCGAGTCACGGAGCTGCGAAGCCGGTGCTGGCGCCCCCGGCCCGGAGCTGCAATGGCAGCGGCGCGGGGAGCCGCCCGAGGACTGGCAGCGGCGGAGCTGATTGATGGGCGGCCGACGCAATGAGGGGGGCCCGGGCGGGGGCGGGGCGGGGCCGGCTCTGGGCCGAGCCAGTCGCGGGGGCGGCGGGGGGGCGGAGGCTCCGTGGAAATGTGTCGGTGACATTGAATGGGGAGACCGAGCGCGAGCGAGGCGCGCGCGCGCACACGCGCACACAGGGCCCCGCTCGCTCCGAGATCCCCGGCCACGTAAGTAACTATTAATACCGCCTCGCCGGGGGATGCGGGCGTGCTGAGCGCGGGGATTGGCCTCGGGCACCGTCGGCCGTCCCCTTTAATTTTTAAATACACGGTCCTGTCTTTTCTCTGGGGGGACAAGCAAGAAATCAAAGAAGGAGGAGACGAGCCGTCAATTTTCTCCAAAACAAACCCCGCCGGGCAAATTTGGGCTCGGAGTAGAAAAAGACGGAGTGGTTGCGAATTCTTCCAGACGAGATCCAGTTTTCCAGCGGAGAAGAGCAGCGGATTGCCGCGCGTTGGAAGGGCCAGGGACGCAGCCCCCCTTGCAGCTCCCGCAGGACCCCGCGAGCTCGTGCTGGCGACAGCGGAGACCGCCGATCTGTCCTCGTTCTCGCCTGCACGTCTGGCTGCGCTCGGAGGAAGACCCCGGGCGCGAGCGAGTGGCAGCGGCAGGAGCCGGTGCTGACCTCTGCGCGGCGGGCCAAGCCCAGGGCTTTGTCGCGATCGCTACCTGCTCCCAGCCCGCGCCGCAACTCTGCGCCCAGCTTTTGGCATCTTTTGTTGGCAGCGCTGACCGCTCCAAGTTAAATGCTCCCTTGCTATTTTTCTTTTTTTTGTTTGTTTGTTTAATTTTTGGAGAGCTTGGAATCTTGGAAAAGCCTCAGACGCCATCTACAGTTAAAACGTAGGTAACTGCCCTCTCCCGCACCCCCCCTTCCACGCCCCCCACCCTTTCCACCAAAAAAGGGGGTGCAGCGCGGATTCTGGCTGCCGTGCGTCGCCAGCCGGCAGACCCGTGCTTGTTTCCTTTCTCTTTTTGTTTGGTTTCCAACGCGTTGGGACTGAGCCGCTGCCGTGCGCGCCCCGAAGACTGCACAAACTCCCTCGGGCTCCTCCGCCCGGTCTGCGATTCGGAAGCCGGCCTGGGGGTCGCGTCGGGAGCCAGAGCGCTGCAGCTCCGCACCTTCGCAGCCCAGTTACTCATCCAGACCCACGCTGGGGACACACACACAGAGAAACTAAAAGTGCGGCGATTCTGCACCTCCCCGGCTGCTTTGGGGTGACAAAAGGACCCGAGTTGCCTGCCGACCCTGGACCCCCGGGAGCCGGGCTCGGAGCAGACGAGGTGTCCGTCGGCGGCGCCCAGTTGGGGGCTTCTAACTCTTCTCCGCGCAGCCCCTCTCCTGCACCCTCCCCTCTCGTTCCCTTTTAAAACCAGTGGCACCGAGGCGCCTGCAGCCGTACTAGCCGGCGACTCATCACTCCAGCGGGTTTTTTTTGTTTGTTTGTCGTGTGCGATCCTCACACTCATGAACATACACAGGTCTACCCCCATCACAATAGCGAGATATGGGAGATCGCGGAACAAAACCCAGGATTTCGAAGAGTTGTCGTCTATAAGGTCCGCTGAGCCCAGCCAGAGTTTCAGCCCGAACCTCGGCTCCCCGAGCCCGCCCGAGACTCCGAACTTGTCGCATTGCGTTTCTTGCATCGGGAAATACTTATTGTTGGAACCTCTGGAGGGAGACCACGTTTTTCGTGCCGTGCATCTGCACAGCGGAGAGGAACTGGTGTGCAAGGTAAAGGGCCGGGGGATTGCTTTTTGTCTTTGGAAGGGGCCGGAGGGGCCGGGAGGGCGCCAGGCCCTGGAGTCTGGGAGAGGGAGATTTGTGGGATTAATTACCGTGACCCTGTTAAATGGGTTTACTTATTTATTTGCTCGGGTTCCGTAAGTTGCGAAGTTTTTAGACCGTTTCAGACAATGGGGCGGGCTGCAGCGGGGGCGTTTCGAGGAGAGCCCGCAGAGGGGAGGGTGGCGGGACTGCGCTGGGGCCACGGACACGCGTGCTCTGGAGGCTCCAGGAGCAGCTCTCTGCGCGGGGCCGAGTCTCGCTGCCCGGGGGGATTTCTTCCCTTGTCTAGCACCCTCCTCTTCCAACAAGGATTAGGGAATCCCTCGGTAATTTTAGGAGTGATCACTTCGTTTCTTTCGCAGCCATTGTTCTTAGCAGCGGGCAGGTGTTAAACCTTTGTTCCGAAGGTGCCCTTTAAAACAGACACACAAAGGTGCCCCTTCCGGCTGATCCTAGGGGCCCAGCGCAAGGAAGGAGTTTACAAAGACCTTTCTTTAGCCTGGAGCCTTGAATGGAGGGTTGGGGTGGAAATCAAAGCCGGCGCACTTTCTGGTGAATAGTGAAAGCTTTGGGTCTTTCTCTCTGGTCTTAGTCTCTCTCCCCATCTCTAGACATCGTTGCCTGCTCATGCCCCTCTTCCGTTTCCCGCTGAACACACACCTTTGCCTGTAAGGTTAGGAGGCTCCTGTTTGGAGCCCCAGGGATCCGCAGTGCTAACACCGAGATGGACACTTCAGTTTCCTTTTTTGTCTTTAACCCCGAACAGTGACTGGTTTATGTACATGTGTGTCTGTGTATCTTTGTGTGCACCCACCGGGCCCCAGACAAGTGGATGAGGGGGAAATAGTTGCAAGAAAGAAAATAATTACAATAGAGCATACTACTACCCAGGATTGGACATAGATCAAGAATTCATTGTCACTTAATTTTAGATTTGCTCACTGTTGTTTTGCGGGGGCGCGGGGGGGTAGGGGAGAGTGGGGGATCCATTCTGCCTTTGAAATGGGCACTGGCCACAGTTGTGCTACAAATAACACGTCACACTTTTGCCATTCACCACGGTCTACTCTGTGGACTTGCGTTAATTCATAGTGGACTGGAGTATTTCATTGCAAAATTTGGGTTTAGTGGAGATCTCCAGACAGTTTTGCGATTGTTCAGTTCAGACCTTAAGGGGAAATCGGAGACTCTTTAAATGTTGCTCTTTGCTTGTACTCAGCATTTGGTATTTTGCATATTCTCTAAGTTATTGAGACCCAGAGTCACTGTGCCCAGTTAACCAAAATTCAGTAGCTGGATTGAATTCTCAGAAGTATTGCAAGATTGCACAATAGGATAGTCATCCTTTGAAATGAATGAATTCCACAGAACTGCCACTCTTGTATGAAATATGCACAATCACCCAGCAGTGAATATTTTCATTCCTTTTGCTCAACTTCAGTACAGCATTTTAATGTTTTTCAAAGGCTGGAAATGCTTTTAAGTATAGGGACTCTGTAGCCAAATTCTGCAGGGGCATCTGGCTGTTACTTCTTTGTTTAAAATCAGAGGTGATTCTGGCCTCTGCTCTTTCTTTCTCCAGATTTTTCAAGACATATTACATTTTGGGCTGACCTTACAATGTCATCTGCAGACTTGCACTCTGGCCTAAAATTGGACTTAATCTGCTGGTTTAGTTATTGCAAAGATTGAATCAGCCCTTCACCAGTCACAGTGTGGCTGCAAGTGGATTTAAGTGCAGTATCATTGTTCTGCTTGACAGAGGTCATCCCTTTAAGACACAGCAGCTTCTGTTTTCCTTTTTCCCAAAGATGATGTGGGTGACTTCTTATGCAAGCCTAGTTGTATATATCCTAAGAAGCTCCAAGTGAGTTTTATAAGGCTGCTTCCATGAACTGCCCTGAGAGATATATATGCTTTGGTCCTTAGCTTACTTTAAGGCTCAGTGAAATCTACACATTGAATCCAGTTCCTTTTGATGTCTTAGAAGGTTCATGTTTGCTAGCTGTGTTTTGACCAATGAAAAAAATCTTTGCAAAAAACAGATGAAATGTAAAGATGCTATTTGGCTGCATAGAGAATTCTATAGGACACTATTTGGAGGAATAGACATTCCAGAGTCATTTAAACAAAATAATCAAGGCTGCTTATTATCTCCATGTGCCTACTTTTGCCAGACAAATGAATGAAGGAGCTTTAAGGAGCCTTTAACTGTGTGTTTTGATGGAAATGCTGGTAGCTACTGTGCAGATTGACATAATTACTATCTTGGCAGAATGGGTACTTTTTTTTTTTTTTTTGCAAATGTTATTAATGATGGCCTAATCTTACTGCCTTATCTGAACTGTCACATTACATAACCAAGGCTCCAAATTAAACATGTAAAGAAGCTGGCATCCAGGTTTGTGGCTTGATTTTGCGCTTGAAGATGATGGTTTAAATATCAGTCCAAGCCCCTAAATGCCTCTGATAGCTACGAATAAAAGTTTGGCTTCTTTCCATGTGGGAAACCAGAAGCACTCATTTTATTTTTCATATTCTGTCCACCATCTTGGAATTTGGTCTCTTCTACAAAAGGTATGGCTACATTTGAAGCTGCCACAGATATGTTAGTTTTAAAAAAAAAAAAAAATTCTGTCTCCATTCAGGTTTTCAGCAGTGGAGCAGAATAATAGACTAAAAGTACTGAGAAAAAGTCACCTTTTATGTTTTGTAAATGCACCTGGAAACAGGAAGTAGATTATATATAATCATAACTCTGTGAGCACTGGCAACAGAAGCTGCGACATGGTATTTCAGAGCACATCATCCTCATTACATAACGCAGTGTTTACGTTGGCCACTGCAAAGCTTATTACTCCTTGAAATTTCTGAGGCTTTCTTAGGTTTCTGTTGCCTGCAGTGGGATGTTAAGGTTGATTCAAGCATTTCAGATTCCTAATTGAACAGGCCTCTGAGGTCACTGCTCTTAGGTCATCATTTGACAGTATCAGTGTGTGATTTGTGGTCTCTGGAGATGTTGCAGTATTCTTTCTTAAATTCTAGGTTATAGTGGCAGCAGCTGTGCCGCTTTTCTGAGATGCCTCATTATGGTTCATTCACAACATTACTGTTAACTTTGCTTCCTCGGCCGGGTTAGCACCAACTCTCTTGAGGTTTTATATCCCTGTTTGACTCACAGATTTTGTTTCAAGTTTTTGAAGCTTAGAGCAACTTAACTCATGGATTCTTAAATAGCAGTCTGTGGCCTTGGATGGGCTTCAGAAAGTCTGCGAATCCCATTAAACTGAACCCAGAATTGTGCATGCATTTGAGAATGGGCATCGTCAGCTAAGAGGGAACAGAGCTTTTATCAGATTTTATGTGACATCAGAACCCCCAAAAAGGTTAACACTTTTCTAAATCAACATCTTCATTTCGTGAAGAGGAGGGAGGTCCTGTAACCCTAAGCTCTTTATCCATCTCATCCAGATTATTGGTGGCAGGGCCAGGATTAGTGCCTCAAGGTTGCTGATTTCCAGTCCAGCATTTTTCTCACCACACTGCAAAATGATGATCAAAGAAACTATGCTCTAACTGGTGAAAAAGTGATTTAGGCAGCTAAATGATTCTGAACTGTTAGCATGCAGTGTATTGTTAGGGCGTTCCTCCCTTAGATGCTTTCCAGCGAAGCTCACCCACGCATGCCCCTGGTTCACGCACACACTGAATAGATTCATCTTACCCACATCCCAGGCAGATAGAAAAAACACATTCCAAACCCAGGGACTTGTATTCCTAATTTAGTGGAGGTCTTGAAATGAATGAAAGCGCTTTTTTTAATAACCTCAAAAATTCTCTGTAGTGTTAATTTCTGTTAGGTCTGTTTCAAAAGGTACTGATGGTGCCTTTTCTTTTTAAGCAACCCCGCAGTGAGTTGGCATTTCACAGGCTAATTTTGATTCATAGAAAATCATTGCATAACTGGTTCATTGAGTTAGGTATCTGGAGGGAAGGGAGGAAGAAGCAAGTCTGTTTCCCTATCAAGAAGGATTGTATTGTATTCCTGCCTCTGCCACTGGGGGCTTGAGTTTGGTTCATTCTCTGAGCCTCAGTTTCCATATCTGTAAAATGAAAGTATTGAATTAGAGACCATTAGGCATCACCTAGCTATTTAATCTCTTAATTGCTCGTGTCCTACATAATGCCTGTTTATGTGCTTTCTTTTCTTTTCTTTTCTTTTTTTGATTTTGAAGTACAGTGTTGTTGATGTCATTTGAGGTAGATCACTTTCTCTCCAATTTTGCCTTAGTTCTATAAACACCCAATTGGGCTGAAGAGAAAAATAATAAAACTTATTATTTGGGTACTGTATTACAATTTACAAAGTACTATCACCTTCATTTTCTCATATAATCCTCCTCACACTGTGAGTCAAGCATCAGTTACCCAGGTTATATGTAAAGATTTGGAGGCTCAGTGAGGTCAAGTGAATTGTTCAGTGCCACACAGCTAGTAGGAGGTAGGGCCAATATGGTCTGGGTCCAAGTTCAGCATATCTTCTGTCATCTCAAAAGCCCATGCCTGTGGGAGGTGCAGGATTCTGTGTTTCGGTTGTACAAGAGACACCTCTGACTCTGGTCCTACTGCTAATCCTGTCGTAGGTGTTTGATATCAGCTGCTACCAGGAATCCCTGGCACCGTGCTTCTGCCTGTCTGCTCATAGCAACATCAACCAAATCACTGAAATTCTCCTGGGTGAGACCAAAGCCTATGTGTTCTTTGAGCGAAGCTATGGGGACATGCATTCCTTCGTCCGCACCTGCAAGAAGCTGAGAGAGGAGGAGGCAGCCAGACTGTTCTACCAGATTGCCTCAGCAGTCGCCCACTGCCATGACGGGGGGCTGGTGCTGCGGGACCTCAAGCTGCGGAAATTCATCTTTAAGGACGAAGAAAGGTAAGTCCCAATTCCTGTCCAGCCCTGGATACTGTGATGGACTGCTCCTAACAACAGCTTGCTAGAAAAGTCTTGCATGGACATTTTTTAACTGTCTGTGGTCCAGGTGACGGGAAGGAATCTTAGGAGGGCAAAAGGAAATGAATATTACAGTTTTCAAGTGTTCTTGGAAAACAAATAGCTACTCTTCTAAAGTTGTCATCTGGTGCTCAAGGGGCAGGGGCCAGGCTCTTCTGTGACCCAATGAATATGTATGATTAGGTGTCATGAATTCCAGAGGTGGCTGCAAACCTTGGCGACATTTTCAATGTCAGTAAAGGCAGGGCTTTGAAAATTCTACCTGCAGAACACCCAGTACCTAGGTTCAGTGATTTATAATTCATTCATTCATGCACTCATTCAGTAGCTGTTACCTAAGCTTATATTATGTATTAGTAACAATTCTCAGTACTATTAACACTTAGATGAATTAGATAACCAACGACCTATAAAGGAAATATTACCAGCTCAGAATAGAGGTCTGTGCTGGGTGGGATGAGAACTGGGGTGGTGGGGATAAGTCAGTTCCACCTAGGACTTGGAGAATCAAGGAAGGTTTTATAGGAAGGGGGATTTTGGAGCCAAGACTCGAAAGATGACTGTATTACAGGCAATGTGGGGAAGACCACGTTCCAGGTGAGGGAAACTGCTCCTGCAAATGCATGGCACTGCAGAGGTCTTGCTATTTGAAGAGACAGCTGGACAGGATGCAGGCACCTAGGTTATGCCATTAACTCATTACCTTCCATTTAGCAGACCCTGCTGGGGCCCTTCTTTCTCTCCCAGCAAACTTCGAATATAAGAACTCCTTCAAGCACTTTTTTTCTTTTTAAGAATATGAGTTTTAGAGGGACGGAAGCAACACGTCTACATTCATTGCTCACCGTAGTTCCAGAATTGTTCAGGAAGCTCCACATAACATGGAGACCAGCTCATATCCTGATCTTTGCTTGTGGACACCTTTACCTTTATTACCAAACTGAGAAGGGGCAGCGGTTGGAAGATCTGGAGTGTGGAGCCGCACTCACCTTTCCTCTTCAGCTCAGATGCCTCTGCCGGTGGAGCCTGGAGACACTTACCCTGGTTTGCCTTTGATACCCTGTGTGATCTTGGTCTGGTCCTTCGTCTGTCTCCACCCTCCCTCCACCAGCCTCATATTTCTTATCCTTCTGTTTTCTCCTGTGTGTTATATTGGCCCTGAGGTATTTTCAATTTATAACATGGGCTTATGTGCTTCTTTGAATATTCTCATTTGAATATATGTTGACCACCAACAGAATACTGACGAAAGTATCCTCTTTACCCTTCTGTGTTCCACCTTTCTTGGAGATTTCATAACTGCACCTACAAAAGTAAGAGGTAGTATTTGTTGACCTCTTACCATAAGGTTAAAGTTTAACGGAATTATCTCTTCCTATTGGAGAAGTATCATCATGTCCATTGCATAGATGAGAGCTCCAAAGTGCAACGTAGTGAAGTCCCAAAGTTACAGACAGGAAAGAATAGAAGTAAGGCCACTTTCATTAGTAAGTCAGCTCTCAAGAAAGTCATTTATCTACCAGAGGGCATGATGACAGCAAATGACCTCTCTCACAGGAATCTGTGTTTTGTTTTGTTTTGCGACGAAGTCTTGAGCTTGTCCCCCAGGCTGGAGTGCAGTGGCGCAATCTCAGCTCACTGCAACCTCTGCCTTCCCGGTTTAAGCGATGCTCCTGCTTCAGCCTCCTCAGTAGCTGGGAATACAGGCGCACACCACCACACCAGGCTAATTTGTTGTTGTTGTTGTTTTTGCATTTTTGGCAGAGACGGGGTTTTACCATGTTGGCCAGGCTGGTCTCGAACTGTTGACCTCAGGTGATCTGCCCACCTCAGCCTGCTGGGATTACAGGCGTGAGCCACTGCACCGAGCCAGGGATATGTGTTTTTAAGTGTTGTCTTTGATTGTGTTTTCATAGGGAGGAACTCTCGGGCACCAACAAGTAGAAGGAATGGCCTGTTTAGGGATAGCACCCCCATAGTGAATACATATTTGTGCAAATGAGTAGAGCAGGAGGGAGGTCCCCAAGTCACAGAACATAGGAAAACCCGGAGGTTGCAGAGTCTGTGTGGCTCTCTCTTGTTTTGCCGCAGGAGGCAGAACTCCATAGGTGAGAGCACACCCCAGTGCACACAGCTATCTAGGAGCCAGGGAAGCACCATCAGGCCTCATCCGGGCTGCAGCAGGGCATTGACTCCCAGCCTTTGCTTCTCCTTTAGGATATGTCGTGAAACAAAATCCTGGATGTCCCAAGACCCAGGGAAGAAGCTTCCAACCTAGGAGTGTGTGTCTCTGACGTTCCGTCTGGAAGTTATGTTTGACTTTTGCGAAAGAGCGTGACCCTGTCCAGAGAGAACCAGAAAGGAGTATCCAATGTGAATGTGAAACCAAAACAATCCCCTGGAGTAAACATGCCGAAGCAAAATCTTTTTTCACTTTAAAGAGTATTTCCAAGGTCAAAAGAAAATGTAGGGGACTCTAGGGAGTGGGGCTACATAGTCCCTACGGCATGGTGGCAGGTGTGGTAGCCCCTTTGGCCGTGCAGCCCTGTTGCTTCATGGGCAGCCTTGAGACTTATGCCCTGTAAGAAAGGCTTATGCCCTTGGAGAAAATGATCACTCTTCCATCTGATCAGTGAGGTTACTGGGCCCCATGGCAGGGTCACCTTGCTTGCTCAAATTCACACAGCCAGTCTGAGGGTGCAGCTAGCCTAGAAATCCCGTCATTTCCTCTAGAGCTCTTCCTCCAGCTCAAGCCACGTGAGGTCCCAGTGGGCTTGCCTTTCAGGAACATGACAAGTGTCTGTCTGAGCAGCTCTGAGAAGGTCACTTCTGTTTTCAAGGACATTCTGAATGTTCTCATCAGTAGTTGATTGATTGATAGGAGCTTTTTTTGTTTTTTTAAAGCCCAACTATCAACTTTTTGTGAGAGGGGAATCATGCCTAGTCACCTTTTTCTTCTGATTGTTTTGTATTTTAACCTCTTGATTCCAGAATGCGAAACTTCTGCTTTTTGTCCTACAACGTAGTTCACCCTCTCTGCCTCCGGGCAGCATTGAGTTTCATGGCAAATTCTCTCTTATTTGGCCTGTGTGGTGGAGCACATCACCAGCACTTCCTGCTGGAAGAGTGTGTGGCCAAGCACCAGGGGTCCAAGACCTCCTCGGCTCTATGTTTGCTGTGGGTCACCCTCACCTTCCATCCTGATCGCATCACTTTAAGTGGAGCTAAGGCTTCCTTCTCTCTCAGCAACATCGAAAGTGTAAGGAAGCAATGGGTTAAATTTTAAAGGCTTTTGGAAAGCTGCACCATGGAGTCAATGTCTGTTTTCTAACTTTTTGGGTGTTGGTCCCATGGGGAAAAAGCACGGAAGCAAATTTGGGAAGTGCTGCTTTATTCATCTTCTGACCATTACGTTTGGCGTATCAGTCTTCTCCCTCTCAGTGATGTGCTTCCCTTACTGTGGTGATGTGGAAAGTGATCAAAAGTGCAGGTTTTACGTATGACATTGGCTGAGGTGCGAGACAAAACCTGCCTATGACTCCTCCTGCCTAAAGTTTCAATCGTGCGCCATCCATGGCCATCCATGGAAACACACTTAGTGGAACTGCCAGCACCTTCAGTCCCCTCCCCCAGTGGAAGCTTTGCAGGCAGACACAGATGATGCCCAGCATTATGTTTGGACCCGATGCCAGTGTGCCTTGTGCTGCTGGGTATAAATGGCAGCAGCTCAGAGTCTTCTGTTTCCATTTTACTTTGAGTTTTGGGTTTAACTTCTGGCTCTTGTTAGCTACCTGACCTTGGATAAGTCATTGAAGTTTCTATGCTGCAGTTTCCTCCAAACAGAAATAATAATAGCATTCCTGTCGGGCAGTTGTGAGGATTAAATGAGTCATGGGGCAGGGCACGGACTCTTTAAGGGACAGCTGTTCTAGAGTCATTGATGAAATGTACCATTATGGGAGAGCAGTCCCCAGGACTCAGCAGGTTCACGAAGAATGAAGTCGCTCTCTTGAGTAACCTATTGTGTGAAGAGTGGCATCCTTGTGATATAGGGGTTCAGATTTAGGCCACATCCTCCTCTCTGTTTTGTTTAATTATAATTGTTAAATTGGTGCCAAAGGTCAAGTGCATCTGGTCTGGAACCTGAGACTCAGCAAGGCCACATTGACCATATGTGTTCTGAAGGAGGCGGCCGCAGGCACATGTAGGGAGTGGAGCATAGCACCCCACGGTGCCCAGACCAGCTTCAGTGTTGCAGGCCTTGGACTGCTGCTGCTTCATTCCCAGGGGTGTTTCTGCAGGGCAGAGCCTCAGTTCTTTTTGTTTATACTGATGAAAAGGAGAACTTCAGGGCCCAGAGGCATTTTGAGGAAGTTAATCTCCAACCCCAGTTGAGCTCACCTGGACACACCCTGTGCAGCCACAGTTCCTGCGGTAACATCTCAGATGGTCTGTGTGTAGATTCAGAGCCCCAGCCTGTAGAGCCCCTGCAGGTTGTGACTCTGAATCTGATAGAAGGCAATACTCACATCCCCAAAGTATGTGCCCTGTGCCCTCCACCTCCCCCCGACAACACTGTGGCATTGGGATGACCTGCTTGATCAGTCTGTTCTTAGGAGCCCATGTTTCAAGCCCCTCCAATTCCATTTTAATTCACGGGAAGGCCTGAGCTTGGGAGAAGTCCTGTTACTTCTATGTAGAGTCAGAGCTGCTGTCTGGATTCCAGTCCCTGCTCTTGCACTTATTAGGAAAGGACCTTGAGAAGTTACCGAAGGTTTGTGCCCAGACTGCCTCATCTGCAAAGTGGAAATAGCAAGACTTCTCTCATGGAATTAAATGTATTTACACAAGTGAGCCCAATGCATGGCACACAGTCAGCCATCAGTGGACCGGAGCTCCTGCTGACTCAAGTGTCACTCACTCAGTGTCACTTTGTGGTCACAGGCTGAGTTCCCTGGCTCACTCAGGATGCAAAGAGCCCTTTGAGCAGGTGCACCCTTGTGCTGCCCAAGGAAGGTGGGTAGGGCCTTGTTCCCACAGCACTCCCTGTTTGCCTGTGCCCATTGGATTTCTCTCTAGGTTCAAGGCTTCCTGCCTCCCCCCTGCCACTCTCTGCCTCCACTCTCAGTTCAGGGTTGACATTTTCTTGCACAGAAGTACCCCATGTGAACCGAGAAACATGCCTCTTTACATGTTTCTTCTTTGGGTAAAAGATCTTTATCTCTCGATGTGACAGGTTTCATTTCCTCTGCTTTGTGGAAGCCAATCAGTACCTGCTTCTGCAGGGTGAAAGCTGCGACTCTTTGCAGGAACTTGGTGGCCCCGGGAGCTTTCAGTATAATAAGTGCCACCTGCCCAGATTCACAGACCTGTGCCTCCCTGTGAGGTGGAGGCCTTTCTCCCTCCCCTACCAACCGAGGTCAAGGCTCTCTTTCTCAGCTCTTAGTATCTTTACTGGCTCTTCCTTTAGATCTTCAAGTTGCTCCCGCCTCCATTGAGGTCTCAATATCTAACAGAGTACAGAGGGCAGGTATCCAAGCGCTGGAGACCAGGCTCAGCTTTTCTTTCATTAAAAGCTGTGTACATTTTTTTCAAGTCATACATGCTTTGTAGTTTGGGAAAATACCTTACATTTTTGCTTTGAAGGAAATGGAGTGCCTGGAATTCCCTTATTTATGAGGAACCTCTTTATGTACTCGAGATATTGTCAACCCTTGGGGAAGGCGGACAAACCTCCTGTTCCCCGGGGTGGATCAGTGCTCTCTCTCCCGTAGCACTCCCTTGCCTCATCATAGCTCATCTCCTACTACTGTATTTTGATGATCCGTGTGTGTATCTGCAGACTGCCCTTGTCCCTGCTGGGAGACTTCTGGGGACATAGGCTGTCTCATGTTCACTGCTCCTGGAATAGGTTGGGCCTTGCTATTTGTTGAAGAAATGTCTCTTTTTTTGAATGGAAGCAGCTCAGATTGAATTCTAATGACAGAAAGAGAGAGGCAGGGTAAGTAGAGCATTGGCATCTAGGTCATTGCCTGGAATGAGTGGGAGCCCAGAAAACTTATACATCCCTTATGGAGATACCCATTCAAAGAGAGCTATTTTCAAAGTTTCCCGTCAAGTGAGAGATTTACCCATCATTCCCATTTTAATTTAATGATTTATGCAAAAGTGACATTTATTTAAGACATTGTTTTCAGTGTCTATGGCAGGCTGTAATTTTATTCATGAAGAAGGGCTTTTCTAATCACAGTTAGAGAGGGGAGAGCTTCTTCCAAGTTCCATGCTCATAAGTAGACTCAATAGTAGGTATTCTTCAGCAGAGTTTCTTGCTGGGCTGCTTACCACTTGTGCTTAGTAACTAGTTGATGGGCTAGTGTGGGTCCCCAGGCAAACCAGGCAGAGGCACAGTGGTAAGATTTTTTTATTACTTCATTTAGCACTATCTTGGCCTGGGCTTCTCTGAAATCGTGAAAAGAAACAATGTATTGATAATTGCCCAGCACAGTGCCTGGTGCACTGCAGGTACTTGAATACATAGCTGTCATTATTGCTATTGGGCATCCTCTGATGTCTTTGAGCCTCATAACCCAACAATCTGTAGATTCATTTATTTATTCAACAAATATTTATTGAGCACCTATTATGTGCCAGGCACTACTCTTGGTGCTGGGAATACTACAGAGCCCAATGAGACAGAAATCTTGTACTCATGAGACCTACATTTCAATGAAATAATATCTAGGGCCCACCATATGTTTCACCCATAACATGTAATTCACAAATTTAATTCTAATTAGCTACCATATTTAAATCAATCAATTTAAACCCAATGAGCAAGATACTCTTATATTCACCATTTGACAGATAAGAAAATTGAGCCTCAGAGTCTAATGGCCAACCAGTGGCAGACCTGGGGTTGGTACCCAGACCCCCTGGCTCCAGAGCCTATGTTTTCAAATACTGGGTTGTCTCCAGGAAGTAGATAACAGGTAAAATACTGTTTCTTCTGCCCAACCCTGAGAAGGAATTTTCTCATGCAGTTAGGCAACCGGTGTGCACCAGGAGGCCCTGACTAGCCAGGGTCAAAACTCAGCTCACGATTCAGTTTTCCTGAGTAGCCATGGACTGGGCCACCAATGAGCCAACCCCACCGGCAGTCCTACGTCCTGTTGTTCCAGTCTGTGGGGTTGGTTTTTTTTGTACCCCCTGGAACATACAATGGGCTTCACTTCTCTCTCTATTCCCCATGCCTAGCGCTGGACTTAGTATCGTAAGTACTTAGGAATGTGTGACCATTGATGTCATGGATATACAAACAGCCCCTTATGTCCCCATGGCATGAATATTATAGGAAAAATCCATTGCGATATTGAAGGTGGAAGGCAGTGGATGGAAACTCATTTTCAATGTGTTTTTTACTCAATACTCTTGGGAGTTTCTCTAAATCATGGAACAGAGTCCAGTCTATTTGAAATTTCTTTGGACTCTAGACATTGCACTGCTTAATCAGAGTCTTGCCTAGGTGTCCTGAACTCCAGATGGAATGTTGGAACTAGGGGGTCTGAGATGTGGGGGCCATTCTATCTTGCAAACATTCATGAAGCACGTACTCTGTCCTACAGTGATAGGTGTTGGTGGTACAGGAATCAGTACAAGAGAGTCCTTGCCTAATGGACGTAATCATTATTCAACAGTCCTTTAGCTGGAAGCATTATTTAAGAATTCCAACAGTGGAGTACCATGTGGGGAATGGTCACCTCTGGGAGGTGACAAGCTCCTGTGGGAGGTTGGCTCGAGTGCTGTAGTAGAGAAGGGGAGGTCCCAGAAGGCATGAGTCAAGCCCAGAGGCACCAAGAGCCACGTGTGGGGAGGGCTGTGCTGCTGGAGGGTCCCCTGTGCCGGGATAGAGATGAGGCTGATGGGAAAACTGAGGTCCGGGGCCTGAAAGACATACCCCCAATCTCCAAGTTGACCTGAAGCCCAGAAGGAACCATTGAAAGGTTTTTCTGAAGGACAGGGGCAGGGACAAGATTGTAATTCTGAAAGCGTATGTAAAGGATAGATTGGTTAGTAGCAGCCGGGCCGGAGTTCCAGGAAGAAGTGGCTCAAACTGAGACTGTGGCAGTGGGATTGAAGAGGTGGGGCAGTAAGTGGGGGTCTAAACCCGACCTGTTTATGTTTACAAAAAATGAAGAGGAGAATGTGCTTACTCAAGGTCCCAAACATGTTAGTGCCACAGCCAAGAGCAGGACCCAGGTTTTCCAACTCGACCTCATTCATTGTGTGCCTAAGCGCACGTCTCCACGAGCCTGTGTGGGTCTCCCTGTCAAGTGCGTCCCCATCTAGCCCTGCGAGTGGGTGCAGAGATGTGCTCACAGGTCTTCCTGAGCTCTGTAAGCTCCCATCTCACACCTGGAAAAGACTGGAAAGTTCTGGACCCTAAAGCACTCCTAGGCCATGAGGCAGGGCAGCCACCCCATCGCTGGGTGCCCCTGGCCAGCACTGAGCCTGTGGAAGCTTTGCAGAGAGGCCAGTCCATTGATTTGGAGGAGGAGGGATTCTTCAGGAGCCATGGCTCAATGTCTCGATGCAAGGAGTGAATGGAGGGTTGATGAGGAATTCCTGGCAGCATGGTATCCTCTTTCTTGGGTTTCCCCTTCTGTTCCTATGGTGACGAAATGGGCTTCCTCTGCGAAGCCCATGCGGTCTGCAGGCTGTGCTTGTACGTGGTGTCTGCGTGGGGGCGTGGGAAGGCGTTCGGGTACAATGACTCCCAGGCACCATGGATGGGGAGTCAGGGGCAGGAATGTGCCCCCCTTGCAGACAGGGATGGGGTTCTGTTGTGGCTGGCAGATGGCGCTGCAGAAAACACCTGAGTGTTTGAGTCAGATTGGGTTTCTCATCCCCACGGTGCGATTTCCGAGCGGGTTCCTTCACCTGTCTGAGCTGCCTGAGTCTCCTGCATCCAATCCATGTGGGCACATCCACCTCCCAGATTGTGTGGTGGTGTAAGGTAACGAGAGGCATATTCCTCCCTATAACGTCTCTCCCTCCACCGTGATGCCCTGAGTTGCTTCCCCTGTGGCTTACCTGTGGCTCTCCCTGCTGATTTGTGGGCCACTTGAGGTAGGAGTGGGGGTGATTCACTGACTACAAGACCTGGTGCAGAAGTGGCTCTCAGAGGTGACTGCTGGAGAAATCTGTGGATACATGAACCAGAATTAAATGAACGACAGTTGATTTGTCATCGTTTAGTGGCCTGTGAAGTTCCAGTGTGGCTGCCATGCTGACATGATGGTGCCCATGGTGCCAGGTGGTCCTTCCCAGGCCCTTGGTAGCAGTCGCCCCTGGTGGGACCCTGGCTTCTGCAAGTGGCCTGGCTGCCAAGAGTCCTTTTTCAGTAACAATCAGGGCAAGGTCAGACCTGGCAGCAGCTGACCTTTAAGCCTATCTAGACCCCCTGACCGGACGGCCTTCAGTGACTTCTCTGGATTTCACTGGCCTTAGGCCACCGGACTTCCCATCCCTGCCAGGCCCACTTTGGCTGAACTCCCAGCTCAGCCCCACCCTGACCCACCCTGTCCTGACCTCTTCCTGCCAGGAACCCAGGGTGCTGTTTAAAGATTTAAAAACACAGCATGATTTGCTTGTGGAGAATATTTTTGATCTTATGGATGGAGCGCTAAACTTGGAGGTAAAAACCAGGGTTTGAATCCCAGCTCTGCCACTTGCGAAGTGGCTTTGGACAAGTCACATCCGCGTTCTGTTACCCCAGTTTCTTTATCCAATAAATGGGCAGGTCTGACCACATGTATCTTCCTCATGAGCTCTAGCAATTAGCTATGTGTGGGATGGTTTTGTACCAGATCTAGAGCTAAATAAACTGCACCAGATTTGTCTGCCTCATCTCAGGGTCTCCCTTTAAAAGTGTTTCTTTCTGGCCAGGCACGGTGTCTCACACCTGTAAGTAATCCCAGCAATTTGGGAGGCTGAGGCGAGTGAATCACCTGAGGAAGGGAGTTCGGCAGCCAGACCGACATGGAGAAACCCTGTCTCTACTAAAAATACAAAATTAGCCAGGTGTGGTGGTGCATGCCTGTAATCCCAGCTACTCAGGAGGCTGAGGCAGGAGAATCACTTGAACCAGGAAGGCAGAGGTTGCGTTGAGATTGCGTCATTGTACTCCAGCCTGGGCAACAAGAGTGAAACTCCGTCCCTACCACCAGAAGAGTTTTTCTTTCTTTGATCCTAGGTAAATCAGTGATTTTAGGGCCAGAATGTATTTTGGAAAGGGCTGTGGCATTAGAGTCCAGACATAGATTCAGAGCTCAGCTTCTTCAGTGTCTCTGTGTATGGTCTCGGGCATTTAATTCCCTGTGCCTCCACTTCCTTATATAATAGGAAGCATGCATATATCATACTTGTCTTTCGCTTTGTTATGAGAACTAAGGACGCAGGCTGTAATAATCTCAGCATCTTGTAGATGCTTCACACAGTTTCTGTTGTTGTTACTATCATTTTTGTTAGGATATTATATGGTGTGTTGTAATCACTGTAGCTTAAGAATTAAAGGAATCTTTAAAATCTGGAATTCTGAAGCTAGACGAGCCCTTTCCAGGCCCTGTAGCTATTTGTTCTTATTTTACAGAAGGGAAACTGAGGCCGAAAGAACCAGGGGCCACACTGGTAGTTCAAATTAGTGGTCCAAGGGAGCTCTGGAGCCTGTGCCGGGAGTGGGTGGGGGGGGGCGCAGGGGAGAATCGGGGCTTTCAGGGCCGATCTGTGCTGCTCCACAGATGCTGGGAGAGGAACCGCACCCTGCTGGATTTGGCTTCCTCACCTGGCACCGGGATCCAGTGACACAAGGCCTGGCACTGGGTTGGGCCGTCATTGAGTACACAGGCTGCCCACGTGTAAGCCTTGTTCATTCAGCAGGTTGAGAGCAAAGCAGGCTGTTCTCTTCCTATGCCAGGCACAGTTTGCAAAAGGTCTGCAGGGATCCAGTTTCTCTGGCCAAACCAATCCTGCCCTAGGCTGGTGACTGGCTGGGAGATGTCTCTTCCCCTGAAAAGTCACTGGAGATAACCATTGTCACTGACAGCATTTTAATCACAAAAATTGCCAATCCCCCATCCCTGGTCACTTTGGGTGGTGTTTATTTTTCTCGGACTGTCTCTGGAAGCACCACTTCAAGGAAGCATATCCTGATGACCTTAGTCAGGACTGAATAAAGTGAGGGGACTGGGCTGGGCACGGAGCTAGGAAAAAGCATTCCAGCCCTGGGGAAGAACCAGTGCAAAAGACCCAGGAAGGAACGAGAATTCACATCCACCACCATATGCCGGGGGCTTGCATTTCATGCCTCCTCACCTGTCTTCTCCACTAGGCTTTTGGGTTTAGAGTGCAGGCGAAGGTTCATCTTCATAATAAGATCAGTAATTATTGTTGCCACCATTTCTTTGCAGCTCTACCAGGCTAGGCTCCTCGATACATACCGTTCTTGCATTATTATAGTTAATTCTCACAAATACTGAGAAGATGGGTGTTCCTTGTCACATCTGCTTCCCCAGGGCCTAGTTGGGGAACTCAAGCAGAGCAAATGCTCGGTAAATGTCTTTTAAATGCCTGCATGACTAGTGGGACATTTGAATTACTAGGTCTACAGATGCGTCTGTTGGTTTTTATGGAAATCGACTCCTTTGCCTGGAAAATTCATAATCCCCAGACTGTGAGAGGACGTGAGCCATTGCAAGACTGTTTCTTCATTCATTTCTGCTCCCATTTCTGACATGAGCGAGAGCCCCACCAGGGACTTCCCATACATAGTCTTGAGACTCGTGAGTGGCAGCTCTGTTTCCCAGAGGAGGGAGCCAAGGCCCGAAGACCTTCAGCAGCTCCCCTGCAGTGACACAGCAAGTCCACAGTGACCAGAGCTGCAACTCACCCCCGCCCATCGGACTTCCCTCCATTCCTCTCACGTGGCATGCCTTTTGAAAGGTCCTTGTTTAAAGATGTAATCCAGACCAGTTGCCTCGACCCTAAGTTGCCTCAACCCTTGCCTAGGAGTGATGTAAACAAGTTCACAGTGTGCTGAGAAGGAAGCAAGGTCAGAAGAATGACCTGCCGAGGCCTCAAGGCTGCATCTCCTCCCCATCCTTTCTCTGGGCTACTCTTTGCTTTTGCCCCTCTCCTGCCTGGGATGTAGATTCTCCCCTAGAGAAAGAGCAGGCTCCTGCCCCAAGGACTGGCTCTCCCCCAAGGACTGGCTCTCCCCGACACTGGGGAAACACATGTGCTGCCTGCCTTGATGGAACCTACTGAACTGAGCAGCCCTGGTGCAGTTTCCTCCACTAGCTGCTTGCGTAGATGGGGTCAGGCCTGAGAAAGGTGAGCACCCAGCCACTGCCTCGCCTTGCCAGCCATAGGAGCCTGCTCAGACTCTGAGCATTAGGCTCATTGTCCAAAGGAGTCATAGTACCTGCTTTAGCAATGGATCCCCTAAACTTTGAAGAGACTATATGTGTAAGTGCCTTGCACGCGTTAGGTACAGCAGTAACATCTGACATTTGGTACTTTTTCATTTTCAAGGCCTGAACTTGAACCCAGGTCTCTGTGCCTCAGGATACTGCTTTGCTCTCTGACCTGTGCTGGTTTCTGTGGTTGTCTGTCTGTAGCATGTGCTGAACCAAATGTGACAAGCAGACTGGGGCCCTCCCCACTAAATTTTCAGCCTCTGAAGGATTAGAGCATGAAGTGTTGGATAGATCAGGTTAGGGGCAGCTGGTATTTAGCAGTATGTGGAATAGTCTTTTAATTTTATTCTCAAATTCATCAAGTATCGGCATAGATTCTGTGCGCTCATCTGAGGTAGGAAGGGAGAAAGGTGAACTCCAGATCAGGGGAGGGGCAGTGTCAGTGGACAGAGTGAGGCCTTAACCATTTTCTGAGGCTTCCAGAAAGAGGGGTTAGGATGATTTCAATATGGGGACGCCTTGAGGCAGGAGGAGGTGAAGGAGAAAGTCAGAATCTAAAATTGTGACCTGGAAGGGGATGGGAGTGGAAAAGGGCCTGAGATTTGGCCTGGCATAAAAAGCTTGAGGTGGTGAGCTCTGCACCCTGCCAAGGCTGAGCCAG
This sequence comes from Cacajao melanocephalus, assembly GCA_963573385.1. NCBI lineage: Eukaryota > Metazoa > Chordata > Mammalia > Primates > Pitheciidae > Cacajao > Cacajao melanocephalus. The sequence goes on along the minus strand of CAUYLG010029395.1, from coordinate 40,261 downwards.
GAGAAGTTCAAGTCCCTAAAATCATATCTACCTCCCACCCTTACTGAGAGATGTCTGATATGCCCACCCCCATCACCATGGGAGACACCTTGATGCTCTTTTCCAAAGCCCATACTCTCTAGAGCTCTCACTTGACTGCCACTAAACCCTGGTGAGGTAGGCGAAGTAGGCGAGGTAGGCAGAGGATCGGCCCTTGTTCCTTTCTCGGTGAGTGCACTGAAGCTCCCTCTGGGTCAACAGCAGGACTGTCCCCTATCGTTGTTGGACTGCATATCTGCTCTGTGCCAGGTACTTGTCTAGGTGCTCAAGGTACAGCAGCAAACAAGTGTTGTTCTCTTGATGCAAAGTGACATCAGCCACATGCCCATGTGCTCTTGGAGATAGGAAGGAAGGTCATCGTCCTGAAATGATCACCATAATGACATATAGTAAATCATGAAATGTCAATGTACAATATCTCTCTCCCGTGGTGGAAAAAGGAGACATGCTTCGTAATGTAGGATGGACAGGATGAAGTTTAATACATTTCATTCGAGCAGAGATGAGACAGAAGTGAGCTGTCACACAGTCCGTGGGGCAGGGGGCACATTGTGGCAAAGGCCTCAGAAGGACTGGGGCCAAGCAGGCATATGAGGAACAGCAAACAGGCTGGGATGGAGAGAGAGGGAGTGTGACCCAAGAGATGGTTGAGAGTCCCTGGGGGGTCGCCCTGCAGCCATGGTCAAGCCCTAGGCCTCGACCTGGATAAGCTGAGTCACCACTGGAGGTTTGGGGCAAAGGAACCTGGGCAAAGCCTGGACCCTCTGATTCCAAGATCCACACTTGTTCCACCAGACCTTCTCCCGTCACACAGAGAGCTTGCTTTTCTTCTATTATTTCCACAGTTGTAATTCTTTGCATAGCTATTCTGCTAAAAGACTGAAATTGGGAAATTGGGGGTGAGGAGTCTGGCTTGTGCTGGGTGAGAATGGGGTAGAAGAAGCTGTGGAGAGGACTCACCCTGCCTGTGGTTTGAGACCCCCGCCTTCCTCCTCGCTTCCTCTACCCCTTGGGTTTCACTTTTTCACCTCCATCCCATAATGACAGCTAGCAAGTCTTGTGGGCCAGTTCCACCTGCCACCTTAGATTAGAAAAAGCAAAAGGACGAAAGAGATTTGTTTGTAATCAGCTCCATTCCAGATTAGCACATGTAGATTCTTCCTGTTTTGGTAGAACATTAGCTACAGGCACAGAAAAGTATGTATTGTGTAGATTATAATAGAATGTGGGTGAGCACATAAAAAAAGGAGAGATGGGTATTACAGAATCTCAGAATGGTAAAACTGGCGGAGACTTTAAGATTGCCTTGTCCAGATGTTTGCACGACAGTGTAAATGTACTTAATGCCAATGAAGTATACTTAAAAATGGTTTAAGATGGTACATTGTATGTTGTCTATGTTACTACATAAATTTCTTTTCTTTTAAAAAAAAAAAGACTTCCTTGTCCAGTGCTTCTCTTTAGGGCCAAAAAACAGAGAGGTTGAATGACTCAGCCATAGCCACACAGCAGGTGAGAGATAGAGCCTAGCCTGGAAATTGCCTTCCTAGCTCTTAGCCCAGTGCCTGTTCCCATGAGCACAGCTATTGTTTGTTCGTTGGTGGAAATTAATACAGGAAGTAGTCACTCCTTGAGTTTTGAACTCCTGTAATCCAAATATGCTGTCTTAGAATCAACCCAGGTTTTCACCAAACCTTTTGCTAGAGAGCTCCCAGCAGCAATCTTTTGGTTAATTTCAAACTTGCCCCCCTTCTGTGACTCTTAGTAGCTGTGGTGATCATGCTTAAAGGCTAAGACCTACAGGCAAATGAAGGAAGAGAAAGAGCAGGAGGCAGACTTGAGTCACAAGCTCTGACTTATGACCCAGTGTGGTTTTTCCAAGCCCTTTCTTATTCTCTGCTCACTTGAGCTTTTTTTTTTTTTTTTTGCACTTCGGGGCAAACACGGCAGATGCTCGGACATGCACTTGGATGTGCACTTTTGAGATGAAGGAAATAGGAGATGTGAGTGAGACAGCGCTTGTAGATGTTGTGTTAATCCTGACTCCAACTCCTCTCCACCCCTGCTCACCTTCTCTGCAAGCCTCCACGGATGTGATGATGGGTTAGATCAACTGAGTTGAGGAGACCCAAGAAATACCTACAGTTGTGCGAGGCAGCGCCCTAGTCAGGAGAGTCGGAGGAAGATTTCAGTTTCAAGCACTAGAAGGTAGCAATTCCTAACTTCCCACTCAAAGAACATTAGGGCAGGAAAACAGGAATTGTTAGGAGGCCCACCCCTGGGCTAAGGAGAGGAGGCTGATCTAGGAGCTTGGGGAAGCTCTCAGTGACTTTCAGCCGTAGCCTTGACCAAGTCACCGTACATCCCAGCCCTCACAGTAGATTAGGTATAGCTAATGATAAGAATTAACTCATTTCCAGAAGTATTTCCTGAGCACTTACTTTATTTCATACACAATGATGACATCAGGTCTTACTGTGTAGGGATACGTGCTGGGTTTCAGGGAGTTTAATGCAGGATTTCTTTACCTCTTTTCTTGAGCATACCGTGGAGAATCCTACTTTCCCGTCAGCATCCACGATGGACCTTAAATGGTAGGGGATGTCTGGGAGTAGGATGCATAGTTGGAGAAAGGTCTTGGGCTCATGCCCCTGTTCACACACACCCCACGCACACAGACACATGGAAAATTGGAATCACAGATGCGTGGCACAGGCAGAAGGTGTGGGTGACCTTAGTCAGATGTTAGAACCTGGTCAAGTACCAGGCTCTGGGAGTGTGAAAGGCAGGACAGAAGACAAAGGCAGCAGGAAATCTGGGAAAGAAGGTGGTGGTTGTTTTTTTTTTAGACAGAGTCTTACTCTGTCACCCAGGCTGGAAGGCAATAGTGCGATCTCAGCTCACTGCAACCTCCGCCTCCCAGATTCAAGCAATTCTTCTGCCTCGGCCTCCCAGGTAGCTGGGATTGCAGGTGTACACGACCACACCCAGCAAGTTTTTGTATTTTTAGTAGAGACAAGGTTTCACCATGTTGGCCAGGCTGATCTTGAACTTCTGGCCTCAGGTGATCCTCCTGCCTTGGCCTCCCAAAGTGCTAGGATTACAAGTCTGAGCCACTGTGCCCGGCCAGGGAAAGAAGCTGATCTTGATGTGAGGGTGTCAGCCTCAGAAGGACCAGATGATGAGAGTCCACTCCTGCCTGAACATCCTGTGCTTCCTGCCTGAACATCCTGTGCTTCCTGCCTGATCTTAAAGAGAGGCAGCTGGTATAGCAGAAAGAGAAGCAGTGTCAACTTAGGAAGATGTGGGATCAAGTCTTCTCCATTTCCCAGCTAACAGGTTTGGGGACGTTACTCAAATTCTGAGTCTCGATATTCTCATCTGTAAAATGAGGTAATATCCTACATGTCTAATACAAAGGGCTGCAGTGAGGCCAATTGCGAGTAATGTGAAAGGTCTTTGCGGACTGTGTTCTGTCATGTTAGTTAGAAGTCTGCCGAAAGTTGTAGACAAAGCAGTGGGTTTCCCGGTTGGTTAGATCTCAGTTTGGATTCTGTAATGTCCTATCATTAGGCAAATGTGACTTTGAGAAAGTTACTTAGTCTCCTGTTCCCTCATCATAAGGGTGATAATAATTGATTTACGGTTTACTAAGTTGCTCAAGGTTTGAGCTCCCCAGTGGATTGTCAGCTCCATGAAAAGACCTTGTCAGTCTTGTTCACCCATGTGGGTGTCGTCAGCCCTGGAACAGTGGCTGGCAGCTAGGAGGTGATCATTGAGTGATGTTTGGCCGGTCAGATGACTGCATGAATGAATGAATGTGAATGAGGAGTCTTTGGAAACACTCTAGTGGGGTATGTTATGATGCTGGTGGTAATGGGTCTCCGAGCGCCCTCAGGAGCTTATGTTCTCCTCCTTTCCTGCAGGACTCGGGTCAAGCTGGAAAGCCTGGAAGATGCCTACATTCTGCGGGGGGATGACGATTCGCTCTCCGACAAGCATGGCTGCCCAGCTTACGTAAGCCCAGAGATCTTGAACACCAGTGGCAGCTACTCGGGCAAAGCAGCTGACGTGTGGAGCCTGGGGGTGATGCTGTACACCATGTTGGTGGGGCGGTACCCTTTCCATGACATTGAACCCAGCTCCCTCTTCAGCAAGATTCGGCGTGGCCAGTTCAACATTCCAGAGACTCTGTCGCCCAAGGCCAAGTGCCTCATCCGAAGCATTCTGCGGCGGGAGCCCTCAGAGCGGCTGACCTCGCAGGAAATTCTGGACCATCCTTGGTTTTCTACAGATTTTAGCGTCTTGAATTCAGGATATGGTGCTAAGGAAGTGTCTGACCAGCTGGTGCCAGATGTCAACATGGAAGAGAACTTGGACCCTTTCTTTAACTGAGCTCATGCCCCCAGAGACTTAGCAGGTACCAGGAGTGAGCGAGGGCAGTGGAAAGGAGTTCTTCCAGGGGACACAAATCGCCTGGCTGGGTAGCAAGAAAGACACTCACACTTTTTTCAGTTTCTTGGTTCAGAGAAGGAAAACCTTCAAGGAGCTGACCGACCATGTAGCATGGGGGCAAGAGGTGTGGGATGGGGGTTGGGGTCAGATGGATGGGAGCCCCCCTGGAGCTTGTCTTCCCTAATGTCGCCTGGGAGACCACCCCTTGCCACTTGGGCCACTTCCGCCTACCCCACTTTTCATTTTGTTCCAAAATAGTTGCAGATCCTGACAGAATCAAAACTCTCTGCCTCAGACACACATCCTGGCATCGCACTGTTAGCATTTAACTTCTTGTTAGGATTCAGGGAAGGAACAGTTGGCCAAGAATTTTTTTTTTTTCTTTTAAACAAGCCAACCACCTAGCTGGTAATTAATGAGGTTCACTTACAAAAAAAAATTCGGTGCACACAGACTGACATGAAACCTGGGTGCTACACTAAAAGAAAACAAAAGTCTAGTTTGTGTCTCTTAATCGCTCTCTTCAACTCATTTCTTCTAAATAAACTATTTAATATCCTGGTCAGGAAATGACATGTTAATGCTTTGCTCCCTGAAGGGGAAAAAAATCTGTCCTTTAACAAGCTATTCTGTTTTGTGTCAGTTGGTTCGTGGCAGGAAGCTATTAGAAGTCAAACGTCCAGATGCATTACTGCTATCTTAGTCTAAAGAGGGAAAGAAAAGGAAGAAGAAAGGAAAGAGAAATCCGACTCCTTTTTCATGTTTTGCTTTTGAACGATGAGGGTTTGTGTGACAGGCATTCCTCTTTGCTGAGATGACAGCAATGGCCTGAGATTTTAGCAAGCTCCTGGAGTCTGACGCTTTTGCAGCATTCTGATCACAATTAAACATTTGTCTTTGTTTCATTAGAAACTAGTGAAACAAAGCAGGTTGTCCTACATGTATAAAATACAGGGCAGCTATTTAGTTTTCTTTACACAGAATGATCCTTTTGGCTTGTAAGGCCCTCTGGTTTGGACAAAAACCCTCAGTAGAGACAAGCGGGAAGGATAATTAGCTGAAAGCTATGACGATATAAATAAAAACAGCTCTCTATCCCAATACGCATCTTTGTATTTTCAAGAACTCTTCTATTTATTAAGGAAAATGTCACATTGTGATGTATTAAGCCAGTACTTCAATTACGGGTTGACTTGGGATGACATATTACATGCTGTAGTTAACATTTATAATTTTTTTTTCTTTGTTTGAGTATTTCTGTCTCTGAAATAACCTTTTACTTGGCTTTTCTAGATAGCTTTATTTGATTTCGAGTGGCAAAATGTTTTTTATTACTGCTTTTCTATTGCTGTATGATACAGAACTCTTTTGGCATAAATATTTGTGTTCCCAGTACCTCACTTGTTTGGATTTGACTGCCTGTATATGTTTTGTGAAATGGTCCTGTTTTTGGGTAGGTGACACGTGGACTCTAGTATGTAAATGTTACTTGAATCTGTGCTTCATTATAGTGTGTGGCATGTATGTGCAGACTCTTGGATGCTTTATGCCTGCGCAGCGGGAGCCTGTCCTCATGTTCTCAGGAGGGCAGCTTCACCCTTCGTAACCAGAAGACAAGGCGGCCATGGATTTGCCCTTGATTCTATTTTGCTAATGGAAGATATAAAGGAGAGAAGTTTTTTTTGTTGTTTTTTTGTTTTGTTTTGTTTTTTTTACATTCTGAAGATGGTGCTGTGACAAGAAGGACCTTTATTTCTTCCCTCTCCCCTATTTTTTAAGTACCTTATAGGAGGAGAGATTGGTGGCATGCATGGTGGGGATCTGTGGCCTCTGGTGCTTTGTCCTGTATTTGGTTTAATGTTTTCGTCCTAATCTCTTCAATCAATAAAATTGTGCGTATTTAACTAAAATGTGGGAGTCTGTAAAATGATGATTTTTTTTTCCATCTGTGCTTTGTGGCCACCACACACCATTCACCCTATCAGGGTAAGCCACTGCTCCCACTTATAAGACATGGAATCTCCCTTTCATAATATCGAGGCATATGCTGGCCAATCTGGATGCAGCAGCTCACACTGAATTAATCGTCACAACCACTGTAGGTGACCTGAATTATGTCCCTAATACAGATTAGGAAATAAACCCAGAAATGTGCATGCCTCGTCCAAGGTTAAACAACCTCTAAGTGATAGGCCCAAGACTGGACCCCATGTCTGGTTAGTCCCAAAGCTTGTTTATTCTTTCTACAACGTTAAGAGTCCAGATGTTCTCAGAGTGTAATAATAGCTCTGGAGTAACCAGGATTACGTAGGGCACAAGTAATCCAGGCTTACACATGGGTTTCCCCAGGAAAATCCATGTGCTTCCAACTTGATTGGAACCCTCGTAGGGGACCACCCAACTCCCAGGAGCAGCATCTGCTCAGCAGCCCTTACTTGAGTCTGAGATCTGCAGAATATCAAGGCTGCAGGGGCTTGATAGTAGCATTTATAGAGCACCTAACTTAACAGAAGTAACACTATGACCCAGAGAAGCTCAATTCCCTCTTAGAAATGTTTGCTAAGCACTTCTCTTATTTCAGTGTGCAGTGGGAAGAGACGTGGAAATGGACAAATGCAATAAGTAGAATCAGGTGTTGGGGTACACACACCCAGGATTGATGGAAGCCCATCGAATGGGCAACTCCTGTCTAGGTCTGCCAGGATGTGTCCTGGAAGGGGTAGCACCTGAAGCAGAGTCCAGAAAGAAAAGAATTTAGATAAAAGAAACAGCAATGGCACTCTATGCAGAGAGGATGGTGTGACAAGTATCTAGAGACTTGTCCAAGTTAACACTGTGAATGCCAAGCCCTGGATGGAGTTCATAAAAGATCTTGCAAAGACTGAAGTTTGTGGTGTATGAGATGATGTGGCCAAAGCAGAGGCTTCCTAGCCAATTGGACCAGTAGTCTTCTAAATTCACATAGTGCTTATTTTTCAGTGATATTCCCTCTGTATCCTTAGCACCTGGCTCAGTGGCAGGCACCTAACCCAGTGGCTGGCATGTGAAAGTGTTCAGTAAATAACTGTTTATGGATGTATAATTTGTCCTGCGAGAGGAGGGCTTCTATATGCTCCAAAATTTCCTGCCAACCACAGGTTTCTAAGCTGCACATTATTATAATAGAAAGCAAACTTTGCAAGTATTGAAGGCTACCATTGGCTTTTGCTATGACACATATAGTCTGATCCAATTTTTTTGCTCTTTCTCCTGCCTGTGATTAAGCAGACATGGGCCTGTTGCCTAATGAATGCCTGTTTAAATCTGCACTGCTAAACCTTCCCTGGTGGTGGCTGGGGGCTTGGGGGCGGGGAGGGGGGCAGGTTCTGGCGCACACTCCAAGCCACTATATAATGAGCTTCCACATTGGTGGAACCCAGACCCAGCAAGCTCCTGCCTCCTTGCCCTCTTAATTAATGTCTGAAGACTTAGCCAGTAGAAACCTTTCATTTTCTAATCCCCCTGGGGATAAACACTTCATTCTTTTTCTACCAATCTGGACCTGGGGCAGGGCAAGGGACCTGGGCCACAGGAGTGAGGACAGAGGTGTGGGGAGATAACAGGCCTGGGATCTGAGTTTCTAAGTCGCTGTGAACTACTTACCTTTTATGAGCACCAAGGTTGTTGGGAGGATCGACTGAACTAAAGTGTGCAAAGGGCTTAGCCCTCGCTAGACTGGAATAGTGATTGTTACTATTATCAGCCATGAGGATACAAGGGCGGAGTTCTTTTAACTGGTACTAGAATGGAGGATCTATTAGGATCCACCAAACAGAGGTTACAGAGACCCTTCCCTGCTACAACCCAAGCCACTCCACTTTTCTCAGTTTTTGCGTATTAGTTGTTACGTAGCCTTCTAGGGGGAAAACAAAAAAGTTTCGCTTGCATATATGTGCTATGATCTGAATGTTGGTGTCCCTCCAAAATTCATATGCTGGAAACTAATACCAAATGGGATAGCATTAAAAGGCAGGGCCTTTTGGAAGTAAGTCATGAGGATTCCATCCTCATGAATAGGATTAGTGGACTTATAAAGGAGGTTGATGGGAGCTGCCTTGTCCCTTCCACCGTGTGAGGACACAGCAAAAGGCACCATCTTGAAGCAGATAGTAACCCTCAACAGACAGTGAACCTGCTGGCATCTTGATCTTGGATTTCTCAGGCTTCATAACTGGGAGAAATAAATTTCGATTATTTATAAATTATGTAGTCTAAGGTACTTTGTTATAACAGCCTGAACAATCTGAGATGATATATTTGAAAAACACTATCAAGTCCAACTCTTACAATGTTTGATAAAGCAACTAAGGTCTAGAGAGGAAAAGGCCTATAAAGGCCCAGAGTCACCCAGACAGTGGAGTATGACCTGAACGACCAAAGCGCAGGAGCTCTGTAAGCGATGGCCCTGCACAAACTCCAGGGTTCACTAACCCAACTCTTTTGACTGTAATCCTAGGTCCCTTTCATTGTGGCCTTCTTCCCTGACCCAGCCCACCCTCTTTGGTGACCAGCTCAGTGACCAATATCTTGCAGATATTGTCTTTCACAGGTATCAGATAATATCTGCACTAATTATGAATTCTCAGTCACACATTAAATGTCTTAAAAAGTGTTCCTATTCATCATCCGTGGCTTTTAGATGTATACAAGTTGAATAATTGCCCAGTGTCCTAAAAGCAAACTACGGCCAAGAAATTCAGCTTTGGAGCCTGCATCCCTCACTGAGCCCATAAATGGCCCTTGTCAGGTAGGTGTCATTTCTGTGCACTTGAATTCCCAGCCATACGTATGACCCCACTGTAGGAATCAAACCCTGAAAAAAAGACCTTTCCTAAGCAATGAAGGGAAAGACAACATAGGAAGCAACATTCATTTAATTCACAGATCAGTCTTTCAAGAAAGGTAGCAAGCTGCACACATGAGTAAAGTGAGCCTGAGAGAGGTTAAATGAATTGAAGGAGGCCATACAGCTAATACATGGTGAATCCTTTATTTAAACCCAGTTGTCACACTATCCCCAAAGCTGTTCCATGCTGATACCTCTCAGCAGAGATATGCAAATACTAAAACATGGGACCTATTAGCAAAGCTCCTCCCCTCTCTTCTTCCCACCCATTCTGGGAATGTTTTCTGGAGCTCCCAGACCCAAGGGAAAAGAGAGGAGATGAAAATATAATTAAAGCTGAATGAATTTTTCACTTTTCCCTGAACTTAACCACAATTCAACCAGATTTGGAGAGAAGCCTTTGAACACCTAAATCTTCTTCCTTCTTCAAGGAGAAAGTCTCTCTTCTCTTCACCCAGACTGTTAAAACTTTTAAAGGATGAGCATGATTTTAGTCTGCTTGGGAGATATAACAAAATATCATAGATAGGGTGGCTTAAACAACAGATGTTGGTTTCTCCCAGTTCTGGAGCCTCGAAGTCCAAGATCAGAATTCGGGCACACAGGTCTCACTGGGTTAAAATCAGGATGTTGGAAGTGCTGTCTTTTTTTCTGTACGCTCTGCAAGAGAATCCATTTCCTTTTCTTTCTCAGCTTTTAGAGGTCAACTGCATTCATTCACTCTCCTTCTCCAGCAACGCAGTATCTCTGACCCTGCTTTCATAATCACATCTCTTCCTCTGATCCTTCTTTTGCCTCTCTATTCAACTTTTAAGGATCTTTGTGATTATATTGGGCCCACCTGGATAATCCACGTTAGCCAGGATGGTCTGGATCTTCTGACCTCGTGACCCACATGCCTCAGCCTCCCGAAGTGCTGGGATTATAGGCATGAGCCACTGTGCCCGGCCAACTTAGGATATTTTCAACTTACAATGGTAAATAAGGATGTCACCCCACCATAATTCAAGAAAAAAAGAAGTCCTTTGCCTCCCTGATCAGATGCTGTATGGAGCCATGATGGCACTCTGGGTTTCTTGGCATCAATGTCAGTCCTGCCTTGTGTCCACAGGTCTTTGAAATGTGTAGATATTCCTGTTTCCCTAGTGTACAGTTGCCCAAGTGAATGACGGTAGTTCATTTGGTGGAAGGAGTAAGAAGTTATTAAAGTATATATGTATATACAGATTATATGCCTGGGTTATAAGGCTATTAACGGAAGCTATTGACCTGACATCCAAAGAGGAGGCTTTGAAAGAAGCCATGTTATCTTGCAAGGGAAATGCATTCACAAATGTCTATTAAGTTGGTACAAAAGTAATTGCAGTTTTTGCCATTAAAAGTACACAGGAGAAATGTCAGTTCTTAATGGGAAAGGGATAGCCACTATTTTGGGCTTTGAGGCTCCAGGATTCCTGGGAGCTAAAAATCTTTGGGGGAAATTCACCAAGATGTATCAGGAATGCAGATTTTCCCAAGTAGGGCCAAGAGTTTGGCAAAATAGACCTGCGTCGGCTGAATGTTTGGTGGCTTTGACGCTCTGCACGAAGTATTAAATCCTGAATTTGAACTTCAGCATTTTGTGTTTTCCCACCATAAAAAAACTGGATGCTTATGTCACTCCAAAATACATATGTTGAAATCTTAACCTCTTAGGTGATGGTATTAGGCGGTAGGGCCTTTGGGTTATAATTAGCTCATGAGGGCAGAGCTCTCATGAATGGTGTTGGTGCCCTTATAAGAAGAAGCCAGAGAGCTAGTTTGCCCTCTCTTCCTCAGCTGAGGATACACTCAGGCATCTGTCTGCAGACAAAAAGAGAGGCCTCATCAGACCCTGACCACGCTGGCACTCCAATGTCAGACAACTTCTGCTATTTATAAGCCATCCAGTTAAAGATATTTTTATTATAGCACCATGAATGGACTAAGATACCCACTAACGCATTTTAAGAAATTTTCTGTAAGCTACTCAAGAGATCTTCTTAACTTCACACTTTATTAACTGTCCTTGGTTTTTCATTATCCTTTGGTACTGCAATGCAATTCCATTGTCCTTCTATGCATTGTATTTTCCATACCTTTTAAATGCTTGAATCAATGTGTTGGTCATATCTCTTCACCAGAACATTTTTCTAAAGTTACTATTAGTGGAAGTGTTAGCAATGGAGCCACCCCTTTATGCTAGGAATTTTCTGTGCCCCACATAATACCTGGCATGGGGTCTTCATTGCCCACAGACTGGCAAGTGATCCAGTCTCCAAAACCCATCTAACCACTTGCTTTCTTGGACCATCCCACCTTGGTGTCACTTGGGTCTTCAAGTAAAAGGTAAGTTGGAATCACATGTGCAGGTGCTTACTGGGGAGAAATACCTGGGAAAGAAAACCAAGGAAGCAAGGCTGGGCAGGAGTCATCAGACACTGATGCAGAGCTGAAAAAGTCTCTCTCAGCCCAGCAGGGAGCTCCATGGCAAATATTGCCCATTAGAGACAGGGTCTTTGTAATGTCATCCCTCACGTGGTCATTGGTGGGGCCACTCTGAGACAGTACAACTTTAACATCAGTGCTGAGATGGACCTGAAAGGGTGAACTGCTAGAGGCTGCTAACTAGTTACACTCAACCTATCCTTTCTTGAAATGGAACCTGAGCTGCACCTTCCTGGATCTGCTGCCTTGATCCACACCATTTGTGGAATATGTCAGTGCAGATAATTCTTAGGAAGATCATTTCCACCCTGAAGATTTGGTTTCCAAATTTAAATATGTCCTGCTCATTTCTGAGTGAGGCTGATGTGAAGGATGGCCCAGGTTCTGAAGGGGCTTAAAAGCTAGTTGGAGAGGCACAAGTTTAAGGCATTATGTTTTCAAAGCCAACAGGATTCCAAGGTCTGTGATCATTTCTCATTAAAAAATAATCATAATAAATTAAGACTTCAAAGGGAAGTACATATCCTTCCTGGAACAACCCGGCCCATAGGAAGGAGAAACAATGGAGTTACATCCTTGGGCTAGCTTTTCCTCCTCTGGGAAGGAAGTGTGAGATCCATGGGCCAGGCAGTAATCTGAGTCTCCAGGACCTCCCTCTGCCCTGGCAGAGACAAGTGGCCTATGGAGAATCTCCTGGGGATGACCCTGGAAGGGGTGCAGAGGGAATACCCATCCATGCATGAGAATTGCTGAAGTGTATCCTTTTCTGCTAGCACTACTCCTAGCCCCACGGTTCCCCGAAAAGCAGAGACAGGGACATGAGAAGATCCGCCACGTGAGGCCAGCATGCCTGAGATATTCTCTGTTTTGCATCATACTTCTGCAGAAGTCACTGAGCCAGGGTCAGGGACCAGGTCTTTTGACTTCGTGTATGGCTCATCTAACAAAACCTGACTGAGGGCATAACAAGAAATTTAAAAATATAATATCCTTAATAACTATGAAAACAACCACTGATCTTAAGTCTTCTATGTGCCTTACTATGCAGGTGCTGTCTTTAAATAGCCCCCATCTGGCAAAGGAGCTTAAGAGTTATCTAGTTTGAACCCCCATTTATAAGGATGAGGACATTGAAGGCTGAGGAAGGGAAGAGACATAGTGGCTGTTCTCACATCATTCTTCCAGACAGCTGTGGAGCTGCCTCCAGAAAAATCATGCTTGCCTTCATCTCTGTATTCCCAGAGGTCCACATGAGTCCTGGCATAGCAGTGCTCATCAAAAATATGTTAAATGCTTGAAAAGAAACCGGAGATACCTTTAATGTCAAACCAGAGAAACGAGTCTAACAGTTACTTGGAGCACGGGAGTCTGATAAGAATCTCATAGCCAAGCTGGTTATGCCAAAGGCAGGAAGGCAGCTATGGGGGAGGAAAGCAAAAAGCAACTGGTGAGCTGGAGATTGCACACAACTTTCTTTATTGTCTAGGAGACTTTGCCATTTTTAATATATTGGATCCTGCTGGCAGCTAGGATGATATACAAAGCTGTAAATACTATAAAGTACAGTCATGATCTGACTGAATGTCTAAGCTCTTTATACCCGTTGAAAGATGAAATCTAGAATATGTGAGCTTCCTAAACAAGCAGCTGTAACATTTGTTTCTGAGCTTACACATAGGATCTGGTCAATGACTGGCCATGTACAAACATAGGTGGAAAGGACGAATATTAAGTTTAACATATTGCTGCACCTTCACAAAGCTGATGTGGCTTCATATCTTTTTACCAGGAACAATTCTCAGGAGGATAGTGTAGAAGTTGTCTCAATGTGTATGGTTTTTACATTGTTAACCAAAGTCAGACTGAAATTTCTAGAGACACTTAGAGGACCGATTCAGGGACGTTCAGCCCAGGGCCACACACAACTGTTCCCGGTCGCTAAGCCTCCTATGGGACTATGCTCCTTTAAATAAGTTTAACAATCTCTCAACTCCACCCACCTAGCTGGATTTTCTGATATTTCCCCCAAGAGTTTATTTTTAGCTTATTGTCATTATAAGGAGAATTATGTCAAGCTCTATTTTCTGTAGTTTATATATCCCTCCTTTTCCAAATACGAACTTGCAATGGTTTTTTAAAATACTTTTCTAAGCCATACACATATCATCCATCTCCAGTGAGATTCTGACTTTACTCCATGGGAAATGTTTCTATGAGTCTTAACCCAGCAGAAGGCCAGGGCAGACCACTGGACTCCATAACCCATGCCATTGAGTCCTACAGAGGTTTAAGGGTGGCAATTAAAAGGCAGTATGATGTAGACAGAACATGGGATTTTAGAATAGAAAAGCCATGTCTCATATTTCAATACTGCAACTCTCTCAATATGTGAATTTGGCTGTCAGTTAGACTCTCTAAGCCCAACTCTCATTTATAAAATTGAAATATTGATAAGTTTCTTCCTGATTTTAAAAATAATCTGTTGATGGGATTAGCTTGATAGACGTGGTGTGCAAGAAGGGCAGACATCAAGGAGTGGGGAAAGGACCAGGCTGACACATGGCCCTGCCTTGTGCTTTAGTCTGAGTTTTTTAGTTGCAGATTGTCCCTAGAGGCAGTCTCAAAGTCTTCAACATTCCTACTGGCTTGCAAATACCTTTCCCAGGGAGAAGGGCCTGGAAATTGTATCTTTGATATTGGACACAGCTTTGCAGTTCTCATCCATGAAGTCTATTGACTCGGTTTCCCTGTGGCCCATTTACTAACAGTAGCTTAACTCCCATGGTGTAGGTGCACAAAAAATTTACTTCCATGTACAGTTAGTTCTGGGGTTTTAGCAACATTGTCATCATATTTATCATGATACTGAAGTCATTCCACAGAGATCTTATGCATATTTATAAATGTACTTGTTACTCTACTTTTTTCTTGATTAAATAATTATATGTGACTTTAGGAATAGAAATCAAAAGATCAAAAGGATAAAGGGGGAAAAGGTAAATAGCTTAAAAATCCAAGGTGATAATCCTTAGGACTGAATATAAATGTACTTCTTTCCCCCCTCCATCCTCATTTCAACTTCATCTCCCTCTCTCCTTTCCCTCCCCCTCTCCCTTCCTTTGTGTATTTATTCAGTCAGAAAAACAATCAGCAAATATCCCTAAGAAACTTTT
Source organism: Cacajao melanocephalus (assembly GCA_963573385.1). NCBI lineage: Eukaryota > Metazoa > Chordata > Mammalia > Primates > Pitheciidae > Cacajao > Cacajao melanocephalus. Next base: position 25,243 of record CAUYLG010029395.1, on the reverse strand, counting down.
CTGCACCACACATTGCACAGGAAATACGGGCGTAAGGACTAGAATATCCAGAAAACTCCTGAGATCAGGATATAATGAAGAAGCTGACAAACTACATGATCACTGTGCTCCATGGGAATTTCTGTTCCTCAGGTGCACTTGATGAGTATGGGAAGAATTGATCCAGCCTACACAGAGATAAAGAAGGACTCACTGGAAAAGATCATGGCCAAATTGAGTCCTGGAGAATGAGTAAGCATTTGTGAGGCAAAACATGAGTATTTTTAGGTAGAGGTATCAAAGGCCTATAGGTATGAAGCTATGGTTTGTTTCAGGCAGCTGCTATCCAAATAGAAAATCAATTGGCTGTAAAATGCATCATGTTTGAATCAATAAAAATTATTTAATAATCAAGGAAAAATACACTTTCTTGTTTTTAAACTCTGAACAATTCTTTTTCAGAATTATAAAGAGCATACAGTGATTTCATAAGCAAAGTTCTCAGGATTAATTTTGTCATAGACATAGATATAAATTTTGCCTGATTCATCTTATAGTCTTTTAGGGACCCTGAAAAGCATCTTCTCAGCATTGAAATGGGTGGTACAACATACTAGAGAGTATAAATGCTTAAGGAGAGGAGATAGTTCCATGGGGTCTGGGGCTTTCTGGGAAGACTCTCTGGAAAGATACCTCTATCCTTGAGCATTGATTAATTTCCTAAAATTAAAATATGTACCAAAAGGGCCTGAGCCTTGAGTTTTGAGATGTTCATGTCATAGAGCACCCCAAAAGGCTAGCCCCAATGGGGCAGAATCAGTGCAGGCACATTTACAGTGGATTCCATCTGATGCTATGAGCTCGGGTAGTTAAACAGGACTTGGTGCACTTGGGGCATGTTCCCCTGGATCCCAGGTCTAATGAAGTGGCTACTTTTGCTAAGATTCATAACTAATACTGTCAGTATTATACTACCTGGAGAAAATTGTTTCTTCCTTAAAAAAAAATCCAGAAACTTATGTCTTTATACATACTAAGGAAAACATAGCTTCACAAGTCTGTAGACATAGTGGGGGATGCAATTCATATGTTCAAATCCTAACTTCCTAAGCGATGGTATTAGGAGGTGAGGCCTTTGGGAGGTGATTAGGTCATGGTGGGGGGATAACCCTCATCAATAGGATTAATGCCCTTATGAAAGAAACCCCATAGCAACCCCTGACCCTTTGAGCAACGTGAGGTGACAGTGAGAAGACAGCTGTCTAAGAGGAATGGGCCTTCACTGGACGTGGAATCTGCTGGTGTCTTGATCTTGGACTTTCCAGCCTGCAGAACCATGAGAAATAAATTTCTTTTGTGTTCTATGCTACCTATGCTGTAGTATTTTGTGATAGAAGCCTGAATGGACTAGGACAGGGGTTGAAAACATAGGAATAGAGTAAAATGTTCTTGGTCTGAATTTTGGTTTCACCTCTTTGAAGCTGAATAATGTTAGGCAAATTATTTAACTTTTCTGTGTTTCAGTCTCTTCATCTGTAACTTGGGATAATATGTGTGTGTTTAATGTAATGTTTTCTTGGCATAACATACACAAGAGATCCAATAATGATTTATTTTTATTATTATTATTATTAGATGGCCATTTTAGTCTATCTTAATTTGCTTCCTGGGAACCTCTGGGACAGACATTTCCTTGGAGGAGAGAAAAAGGAGGAATAATTACAAAGTGGCTGCCAGTGGACCCATAATCTCCCTGGGAGTCCATTGTAAGGGAATCCTTATGTTCCATGTACCTAATGAGCCTGATAGGCAGAAACAACAAAATGCAGAAGGTAATGCTGAACCGGTGGAACCAGGGCCAGGGCTGGAAGTGACCTCAGGTGTCCCCATGCATAGCAGTTAAATCGCTCAGGAGAGATCCTATGGAAACTACGATGGGATGCCAGGAGGTGTTGCAATATTATTTTAGAGGATTCATCTGCTTAGTATTATGCTTCCCCTCATTTAACCCTCAGAGGTTTTGGATTCTGTCTGGTGTGAAAATTTTTTTCTGTTTAGAAAGAGTTCCGCTCATTACTTTAGCAGACGGCACATGGGGAGAACTTGTTTATCCTGCTAAGTGAGTCATCAATATCCTGCTCTATACTAAGCCATGGAATGGCAGACTTGGAAGGGACCTCAGGGCTCATCCAGCTCAGCCCCTCATGTTACCACTGCAGAAATTTGGGTCCTGTGAAGAGAAGGACTTGCATAAAATGATACCATGATGGAGCTGGCCCTAAAGTACAGGTCTGATTCCACCTCGTGTGTATTCTAGTAAATGCAACAGACACCTGCTGAAGTTTGGAGGGATGAAGGGCAAAGGGAACATTGCTAGACGTCATACGCATTGTGTTCCAAATTAACCCTTCAGCAGCTTTTAAAAGCAATTCACATTTAAGAAGGGAACTATGCCACTCTGTTCAGAATATGTAAATAAAAAATAGCACCATCATTTGCTCTATATACAAAATACTTATACATTTACACCCAGCCACTGTGCTAGGTGCAAGAATATGGTAGACAATAAGACAGGTACCAGCTACAGTTTTGCCCTCACTGAGCTTATAATCTGATGATCTCTAGAATCGTATTGATTCTAGGTAGATATAAATCTTACTATACCGGTGGTTTTGAAATAAGATATTTGAAGTACTGGAGTTTCACAGAGATGCCGCAAGGTCTACTGTGAGGCCATTGAGGTCAGAATTTTTTTTTTTTTTGGTTAATGCACTAAATGAGTTCATGCTTCTTTCCTTGCATTACTCAGAAAATCTTCAAGCTATAAGTGCAAAAAGCTAAACTATCTTGACAACAACCATATAAATGATGTAAGGTATTGGAAATATTCTATCAAATAAATCAAGATCCAATAACTTGAGTGAGGATATCAGAATTTTCTCTTTCTCCCTTTTTCTCTGCCTTGCCATTCTGATTATCTCTGCTTGGCTTCTCCAGTCACAATTTACCTCCAAATAGCAGACACTATGACTGTTGGAAGCCCCAGGTTTACAAACTTCCAGCAGCAATCTTCTTCCTATGTCTATATACCACTGCCAGGGAAGAATCTTGTGGGTTCCACTTGAGTTGCTTGCCCATCTCTGGACAAGTCACTGGAGACAAGTGTATAGGGATACCCTTACTAGTTAGCTAGTGCTCAGGTGTCAACACCTGCGGAGGGGGGACAGGGCACTCTTATTGATAGTTCCACCAGGATCAAAAAGAGCAGCAGAATAGTCTTACAGAAAGACAGGTTGAAAATGTGCAGGCCAGTGGGAAGACCAAAGGTCTATTACATGTTTTCTTTCTCTTTAAGTTGATACAGATATCTATGAGCTTATTCTACTTATTGTTTTCTTCAAAATTAATTAACAGCAAAGATGATTCCAGGCAGCTTAAAATCATATGCAGAAAAGATGAAACTCAAACCCCTGACCTCAATGTAAAAGGCAAAAATGGAGTGATCATTGCACTATAATAGATGTCCTAGCTGGGAAAAGACATGAACATTGAGAACACAATTTCAGCCTTGAGTTTCCACCCTTCAGGCAAAAAATAAAAAAGTAAGTACAAGATTCTTATTGTCTTTGTTGCACTTTGCTCATATAACACGCTTTTTGCTAATACTAAAATCTTGTTTAGTTTGCCATAACCACTTTTGTCTATGAGGCATTCATGTACTTTTTTTTCTGCACCAGCAGATGGCCCTTCCACCAAATCCCTACCACCCTGGGTGACCTTTTTATCAGTATTTTGTGAAAAAATACACCCAACCATCATCTTTTAAAGAAGTTATTTAAATGAGAGAGTTAGGCTATTAAGAGAGCTGAGAGTGTTGAGGAAAGATGACTGTGTTGTGAATTAAATAATCCATTTAGATGTTACCAGACCCCTGAGGAAGATCCGCTACAACCATCTTCCCTTTGGCAGGACTATTTCCTTCCTGTCTTGTAACAAGATGGAACCATGACAACTCGTAAATAAGGTCAATTTAATTGAGAAAGTCACTGCAAAGTTTTCTCTAGAAAATTCTGACATCGGTGATGATGATTCTGGATATGTTATTGCTGTATTATCAGAGGCAATCCCTCCACTTTCCAAACAGGAGAATACATAAAAATTTTATAAAAAGGCAAAAAGACCTGACATGCCTAAAAATGAATGATCCTAAGAGCAAAGTAACCTAAATTCTGTTTCTAGCTCAGTGTCTTCTTTGCTATGTGGCCCTATCAAAATCCCTTCCTTATTAGGACTTTGTTTTCAAAATCTGTAAAACACCAAGTCCTGGTTTGTATAATTAATTACTAGGATTTCTTCTGGCTTTAAATGGTCATATATGGATCATATTTTAATAGTATTGGTCTTAGAACACTATGTTCATTTGTTACGTGACAATATTGTTCTCACATTTAGTTTTTGGAAATAGTCTTAGTAACAAAGTCTCATACTCCTAAAATTATATTCCTTTTTTTCCTGGGCTTCTTAACAAAACTTACACTTTGCTGAGAAGGTTGTTGACTATTCTTCACTCCTAATAGTTTGCTTTAAATGAGTAATATTCTTCCTTCATATACAAGAAATAACGAGAGATTTAAAGTTTCCTTAAAGCTATTTTTCTCTGTAGCTTGTCTTTATGACATGCACTTAAGTCTATCAATTGTCAAAGAAACTTGTTCTGCCCCATCCACCTTGTAAGGATACATTCCAAAGTCAAGGTTACCTTTCCCTGCCTTCAGGGAAAGGGCCAGAGATCCCTGCATAAGAAGAGGATTTAACTTTGTACAGTTGATTCTTCTACCTTCATGAAGGTGGTATGTTGAAAATGGTAAATAGAGGATTTATCTAAGAAGGCTGAGATTCGTCTTCCAGTTCTGCTAATAAGCTTGCTAAATATGGAAGAATTATTAATACCAGTAAACCATTTTATAGTTTACAACACCCTTCTATACATAATATTTCAAATGACCTTCACAAACAACTGGGCAAATAGGCAGTATTTGCTGTATTTCTTAGATGAGGCAATGGAGCCCCAGGTGGTTTGATTGAAGTGCCAAGACAGCTAGTAAGAAATGGGGAGCCAGGCCACAGTCCAGCTCTCACCAACCTACTGCAGGATTGTGGGCTGGCTCTGTGTAGCCTGGGATGCAGTAGCCCCACAGGTAAACCAGAAACCATAATCCCAGGTCCCTCATTCGCAGCTATGAGTGTCTTCTGAGAAAACACAAATGCCACTCATTTATTATTGACGAAAACCTGTCTATTTCAATAGCTCTGAAACATGGTCAAATATCAAAGACCTGAATTCAGCAACTCTTAAAGTCAAAACAAACCAAGCGCCACACACAACTCTGCCTTCTACTTGGAACAAGGTAGTAGTATTAACCCCAGAGCCTACCTAGGATTCTATCCAGTGGGACCTGAGGGGTGAAATGAACTTTACATTTGCAATTTTGGTGAGGTTTGAGACTCCATTTGCAAAAAGAAGTTCCTTTCAATGGTGGAGAGACATTCTTGTGGACACAACAGCTGGAGACAAAACAGGAAAAAAAAATCATAGATTTGAAATCCCTACAAAAATAACAAATGAATAATTTACACTTTCCCTTGGTTTATTGAAAAACATTGGAACATGTTCTTACTCAATGCAAGTCTTGAGTTCTCTTCCCGCAGCTATTACTCACTTAGTCATCTCCATTTTTTAAAGACATTTATTTGGAGTCTGTTGCTCCTGGCTTTTTGTAAGACACCATCAGGCAGAGTGTGGATCTGAGCACCCGCCTCCAGACTCCTGCCAGCCAAGGCTGAAGACTTCACAGGCAGTATCTTCTTGTCTCTGTCGTCTCACAGGCTCCCCTCCTGCTGTCTCTAGCCCACCGTGGGAAGCTTACATGCATCCCCAGCCTTAGATCAGTATGAATTCACCTTTTCTCCTTCCTGCTCTTCCAAAGTTCCCAGGTCTTATTCCAGTGCCCCAGACTGCCCTGCACCTTACATTTGTTGATCCCTTTCGTTTATATGGGTTGCTAGATTTAGCAAATAAAAATGCAAGATTTCCAGTTAAACAAAATAATCTTTCGAGTTAGTACATCTTCTGCATATTTGTGATCCCACACTTGCAAGAGAAACAGAGAAGGAATTAGTTTTTCTTGCTGCAGAGTGAAAAATTGAGATCCAGGAGAGTTAAAGGAGTGGACCTACATCCCACAGCTGGGGAGTGGTATCCTTGGAATTAGAACTAAGTCTGGCTGACCTCAAAGCTGGTGCTTTTCCATGACAATGCACTCCCTTCATGAAATATAACAGAATATCTACAGTACTTGACAGTTTTCAAAACACTTTCAGATGCACGATCTTAATTAATCTTCACAGGAACCCTCTGAGGTAGGTGCCATGTTTCATTTGTTCTCAGACTTCTTTTTTTCTTTTTTAAACACTTTAACATCTCTGATTTTAGAATGCATTTTATTGTCAATAGTGTTTCAGCGTAACTGGCAGCATTGCTTTTTTTTTTCTTAGATGACATAAAATAATGGCATCTTGGATTTAAGTAATGCAACATTATTATGTACTTTCTACAGCTGCAGATGCAAGCTTAGGGGAGGCTGGCCTCTCATCTAAGGTGGTATACACTGTAGTTAAACCTATGTCTTTCTGACCTTCTCCTACTCTCATGCTGAAAGGAAATTACACAGACTTTCCCCCCAAAACACACAATGGAGCCAGTGGGTTCAGTGGACTATGCCAGATACCAGATTCTGTTTCTAGCAGGAGGGGAGCATTGTGTATCCCCTCCCCATGTTTCTGTGTAAGCTTAGAGAGCTTAAAGACTGGGTAGGTAAAGAACCTGGCAAGGGAGGGCTTCCCCCCTTACTTCTCTAAATCTTCTAGGAGAACTTTACAAAGAAAAACACAGCCAGCTAGTTGCAATGTCACACAAAAGAAAGATTCAAAGAAATGACAGGTGGAAGTCCACCTTGGTAAAGTCGTCCTGTGCTGGTTCCCTCCAGCTACAGAGCACTCCTGACAATGTGCAAGCTGCTTGCTCTAAGCCTGGGTTCTGGCACAGCTGCCTAATGACTCAGGCAGCACTGCTACCACCACTTCCCCTTGGAGGCTGGCTCTACAGTCTAGACTGCGCTGGAGGCGATCATTTTTGATATTGGGCCCACATTTTCCAGCATGTGTTCACAGAATTTCATTCCAAGTACTGAATTCTTGGGCCCCAAACAGCTAGGAGCAGGGAATCTTCATTAGAAAAGAGAAACACAGTTTGCAGGAAAAAGAAGAAGAAAAACTAGGCATTGATTGCAAGCAGACTGAGGTCTGCGGTTGAATTGATATACACCGCCAGAGTCTAAAGGCAAGGGGCATCTGCCTGAAAGATGATCTTTGCAAAAGAGATGATTTAAGGCCTATAGGATTAAAGGCATTCAACACGGTCCTTCCTTTAAAGAAAATGAGAGACCTCCAGATCAGAAGCATATCCACAGATTGCACTATGTGTTAGTAACAATGGGATGCCTTGCACTTCACTTGGCTATCACTAATAAATCACATCACTTGAACCTTGCATCATGCCTACAGGGGTCAATGTTAATGTTCTCATTTTAGAGACAAAGAAATCAAGGCTCAAAGACCTCAGTAACCTTGTTGAAGCTGACAGACTATTAATGGCAGAGTTGGGAGCAGAGTCCAGGTCTCTGATTCTGTGGGCCGTTCTTTTCACTACTCCAACCCTCAGGTAGCAGGACTTCAGGAAAATGAGAATGGAGAGCAAGTTTCATTATGTGAATTTGGGAGAAAGTTGGGGGCCAGTTAGGTAGAGTGGAGAGAACAGACTAGAGCCTAGAAGTTGCTTACAAGTTTACACCGCTTTCCTGCAAGCACTGACCCAATGGAGTCTGTAGAATGTCTATGAGGATAAAAGATGAGCTCTAGCATCAGGAATGCCATAGTCTTCATCTAAGGAGCTAAAGGCTTACCCTGGGGACAAGGCCTTAGACTAAAAAGCCTCTCAATGTGAATTAGGATATTATAAAGAGGATTATTATCTCCTCACTCCAATAACCTTGATGCAGAATTTTATTTTAATAGCATCATGCTTCCTCCCATAAAGCCAGCTTCACTCAAAATGGTGAAATGGAAAGAGAAGAACACAATTGGGTCCAGGCTACATTGCTTCTTGATTTTTGACCTTAGGCAAATCATCCAACCTTCCTGAGTATCAGTTTCCTCATCGGTAAAATAGAGTTAACATTACCTCTCTCAGGAGGCTTCCCTTAGCTCCTTTACCTAAAGCTGATCAGTTGCTCTCTCCCTGGGCTTCCTGAATCCTGCATCTGCTCTGAGATAGCCTCACACATCGTGTCTGAATTCCCTTTTTGCTTTATCTCCCTTTTACACTTTTGGTTCCTCAGAGATTTCACATCATTGTGTCTCTAGCACCTGCATCAGGGCCTGGCAAAGCAATGCTTAGAGTCTCAGTGAGGAGGAACGCTGGGAGAGTAGGGAGCAGGGAAGATGGAAAAGAAGGGGTTTAGTTTAGCAAACTCCAGAAACCTAGAATCTGCCCCCATTTACTCTGAGACCTTCAGCCTCCTCTCTCCCTCTAATTTTTCGAGACTTTGTCACAACCCCTGCCTCCAATCCACATTCAGGTGACATCTAAAAGGAGCAGTTTTAGGAAAGAAGAAAATATCTTCATAGAGGGCTAGTAAGCTATAACCACTAAACACTGGCATTTTACAGTTGACAAAGCTCTTTCACTTTCATTATTCTCTCTTTCGAGTCTAACAACAACATTCAATGGCAAGATGAGCAGGCAGTACTATTGGCATTGCACCGACAAGGACACTGAGTCTCAAAGAAATAAAAAAAAATGTCCTAGGTCATACAGTCATAAGCCAGCAAGTCAGAACCCAAAGTCGAGCAGCCTAACTGCCTCTCTCTATGCATCTTTGTGCTTCATCTCTCAAAAACAATGCAAAGCTAATAAGGCCAAAAATAACTACAGGAGAAAAATTCCACCGACATCTCAGATGTGAGTTGGCTCTCCCGGAGTCTCAGATGGGAGGACTGCACAGCCTACACTTCCTGCTCGCTCATTAGATAGGCCTTCCAGTACTTTGGAGGAGAGTGGGTCCTGCAGAACTGGAATGGAAGCTGAATCACGGCAAGCCCGACTGTTTGATCAGAAGAGAATGGTGTGGGTGGTCGCGTCCCAGACAGAAGATGCTTGGCCAGATGGAGACGCGCCTGCACACTTGGATCCGAATTCGCTGGTGCTGCTCTCTTTTGACTGAATAGACTGCTGCAGCCAGGGAGCCACTCACAGCTCATGGAGTCCCCGGAATCCTTGTGTAGGGACATGTTCCCCAGGGTGACCAGGGGCCACAGCCGGCCATGGTGAGAGGCTGGGGCACCCAGAAGTGCAGACACAACCTAGTTCTTGGTAAGGAAGTTTGGGCAGTAGCAATAGCATGGCAAAGATGCTATTTATACAGCACCCATCTGGTGAGTATTCTGTGTGCTTCCCGTCAGGCACACAACTCAAAGACAGTAGGTTCTCAGGCTGCAGTGCAGAACTCACTCTGCCCATGCCCAATGGCCTGCAGGAGCATGCACTCCGAAATTCTCCCGCTTAAATGGAGGACTATGGAAATGGCGTTCCCTTGCCCCTCTGTGTAACAACCATTCTGTACTCCATGCTAATAATTTCTGATCTTCATAACAATCCTGCTAAGTAGGTGGGTATCATCAGACCCTTTATATATCTGAGGAGATGAAGATTTGCAAAGATTAAGTAGGTTACCTAAGGTCCATCTGACTTGGGTAGACCTGAGACAATAAGGCTGGCCAACCTACCGATTGCCTCTGCTGGCGTCACTCTGATAGTGGGTGCCAGAGCTGGAGTTCAGATCAGGTCTCTGGTTTGAAAGCCAAGGCCATGTTGGACCTGTGTTTCATACCCTGCCTTCTCCTCTTTTCTCCCCTCTCCACTTCCTTGAAGAGAAGAACCCCTGACATTCCTCTGCAGGGTAAGGCAAGATGATTGTTGCTCTCATTGGCCCAGCACTGAGATTTTATATGGCTTCAATCCACTGGAATTTGTAGGCAAATGTTACCCTTTTGTCTTTGGCAAACCCAACTGCACACTGCATATTCACAAAGCCAGACTGAGACACTGAGAATTGGGAACTCCTCCTCCTACCACCTCCATCTTCCTCAGCTCTTTCTCTGCCTATCCTGTACTTTCCCAAGTGCACACAGGCAGTGCCAGCACTGCGGCATCTTCAGCATGTCAGGAGCACTTCTGGCTCCTCGGTGCTCCTTCCAGAGTCCTGTGGAAGCCCAGCAGAGTTTGAACATCATCTGGGAAGTCATTTGTTTAGCTTCATCCCCACTCTGTGTAGAATGGGAAGAAAAGAAGGTCAGAGAGAGGACCTCAGAAGCCCTTTGAGTACATTTATAGACATGAATGAAAGGAGAAAAATATAGATCTATAAATCTAACCAAAGTTGGAAAAATCCCAGGAAAACAAACACTGAGTGCTTATAGCTCACTTTAATCTGAGGAGAGAAAAAGGAAAGGAGAGCAAAAGGAGGGAGGAAGGGGAAAATGAATGGAGAAACCAGCATTTACTGAATTCTGTGTTTCTCATGCAATAGTTGGTGGTTTGAAACTGGAACAAGAGACAGACTTTGTTTTCAGTTTAGATTCATCACTAAATGATGTGTGACTTTTGGCAAGTCATTTTCGTCTCTGGGCTTTGTTTTATAATCCAAAAATGTTGGGGTAGATATCTCTAAACTCCCATCTAGGCTGATGCATGTAGAGATATAGAATCTTTAGAGATCAATGCTTCCTCCTGCAATAACTCAGTGAAAAAGAGCAGTCCCCAACACCTCATCATTGTATACAAAGGCAGCTGGGGTTTCATGATGAATATTTGCTCTGGGGCTCAGTGCTGGTGCTGATGGGGTTGCCTCTTGTCTTTTCATTCTAGCATGATAATCTTTCTTCTTATTCAGGACAAAGATCTGGTTAGGTGTTGAAGGCCAGTAGACTAGGAAGGCCACCATATGTCAGTGGAAAATCTGAGCCATCAGCAAAGGGAAGGGAAGGACTGAGTCAGTGAGGAGGAGATCAGGTAGGAGGGTAGGAGAAAAGGCAGAGAGTGAGAACAAGAAGACACAAGTGTGAGGTGGCAGAGGAGGATAGTTGCAGAGTTGTGTTGCTGTGGAAGGTCTTCAGCCAAGTATTTTGGTAAGACCAGTTTGCTTTATTTAGGGAGATGAATAGTCTTTAGCTAAGTGCAATGGACTAAGGTAGTTATAACTGTTAAGGGACTTGATTTCTTGTCTTGGTTCTTCCACTAACTGACACATACCTTTCCCTTTCTCTGCTCATTGACAAAATAAAGAGAGTGCATGGACTTGTGAATGATCTTCCTCCACAATAGCATCTTGCTCACTTGCCCTGGCAAGCTAGAGAAAACCAAGGACCACTTAATTTGCCCAGATCACTTTGCCATGCCAATTTTAATGCCTCTCAGCTTTTCTACAGATGCAAGTGATTGTTGACAGAGTGTCCAGCTTAGAGCTGGCTGCCTTCAATAGGGCCTTCACTCTTCAGAGGGACTTGGGTGCTATGCTGAGCTGCTCAGCACCCCCTTGACTTTTCTTCACGGACTCATGTCTGCCACATCTGCATCCATTTGACCGCTATCTGGAGAATACCTGTTGAGGGTATGGCCAACGTGATTCCTGCACCAGCTAGGAATTTAACTAGGTGTCCTTTGGAACACTCCTTAATTCTGAAATGAGGACTTAAATCATTTCTAGAATAAGAAGGAAGAGATATAGAAGAGACAGCATGACATGGCTTTGAATATACATTTTAAAATTATGGTTGTCTTTTCTTTTTTTTTAAAACTGGGTGATGTGTTGTGCAGAACATTTAGTTGCAGGGGTTCAGACAGCAAGAAAGCAAACAAGCGCAAGACAAAAAAAGAGAAAGAAAAGAAAGAAGAGAGGAAAGGAAGAAATCTAAAGGAATAAAGAAATGAAAGAAGGGAAGAAAAGGAAGAAGGAAGAGAGAGAGGGAGGGAGGAAGAAAAGAAAGGAAGAAAAAAGGAAAAGTAACTTGTAGCAAAGGAGGCTGAAAAGAAGAGACATAAAGGGGAGAAAGGGGACAAAAGAAACGAGAGAAAGAGAAAAAGGAAAGAAGAGAGTGAAGAAAGGAAATCAGAGAGACGAATGTACCACTGGAGGACAGTTTCCAGGCAGCTGCAGTCCTGCCCGCCCCCATGCGAGGCTATGACTTCCTCCAAGGAAGAACTTGTGCAGCTGTGGAGCTGATCAGGCTGCCCTGGCTGGCTTTCAGCTCACAGTCACTGCTGTCTCTGAAGGATGCTGGAAGTGGAAAACTTCACACTTGCTCCCTTGCCAGTGCTGTACCAGGAGAAGTAGGCAGTTGGAGAACACTGTTGAGTTGATGGTTTTCTGACCTCTTGTGCTGCCCATGGCTTGCTGGTACATTTGAACTTCTCAGCAAAAGTGGAGATAATGTAGGAGGAGGAGGAGGAGGAGGGAGGTGACCATTCCAAGTCCACACTTCACATTGCTGTAAAGAGTCCAAAAAGTCTAAGTGAGGCAATCAAATGGAGAACATTTTGAGAAGAAAGATAGCAAAGCACTGTGCAAAATTCTCTCAGAATCATCTTGATTAATTTTGTAACCTTTAAAAAAAAATTAAAGGAGTTTTCTTCAACCTTACACAAACGTGGAGGCAAATCCTCCTGTATTTTATCTTGAGCAGGTCATTTAACCCTTTAGAGTCTCAGTCTTCATACCTGAACTGTGGGATAACACTACCAATCTTGTAGAGATATTGCAAGAATGGGAGACTTCGGTTTTCTTGACTAAAGCGGTTCCGCTTCTGGAGGGTCTGGTGGCTTCTTGGTGTGCTGTCTGGCATTTGGCTGGTGCTCAGCAACTGCCAGTTCTAAGCCCTTTAAGCTTCTGATTCCACTTATTTCTTCATGTTCCCATCCATTGAAGTGCACCAAAGCCTATGATATTCATTACTAGAAAATGATAACTTATTTTAAAAAGCAGACAAAAAAGGTTTTATGTGACAAATAAATGCAGAAGGAAGTAGAGATAATTAGCCACCACAGAGGCTCCATGATGTTCATTCACTTGCCAAGAAGTTGGTGGCATCCCAACGGCATCTATTTTCTACCGACTCTCTGTGTACTTAGGTTTGGTGTTAGTGCCACTGACGTGCATTGCTTTCACCTGGAGGGATGCTTTTCATCCATGCCCAGACTGCCTACAGCATTGACATTTATAGCCCTCTCTGTATTAATACATCAAGTTGAACCCCTAAACTGGTTTCTTTAATGTGTAGTTTTTATTCTCGTCTGCACAATTTGTGTTTTCTCCCCTGAAACTTTGGAAAGTATTTTTGTATTCTTCTATTTCCTGCCGTTTCTTACTAATTTTTTTTTAAGGAGAATCAGCTGTTCATGCCATCTGGTCACAAAATTCTCAAGAATTAGAGAAGAGTTCCTAGTGATAAGAGATGTCATTGTTACCTGCTTCAGGTATGCAGGCAGGAGTAGGGAGATTTAGAGAGGTCTCTTGCTTCATCCCGTTGGATTAAGCTGTGGTTTAATACAGGAGCATTGTTTGGAGGTGGTGTTGTGCAACAACCCACAGAGATGTAGACACACTCATACACAAATACACATACATATGGGCAGAGAATATACAGCAGAATAGGAACGTGGGAGGTCAGCCCTCTAATTCCACTTCTGTAACTAACTTGCAATATGACACTAGAATGATGACATCATCCTATAAAGCAGATCATATGTTCCAATTTTATATGTGAGAGTACTGAGGTGCAGGGTTGTTATTTTTTGCTCTCAATGCCACATTTCTATTATATAGACCAGCAAATATTCAAGTTTAGTTTTCCTACTTCTTGAACTAAATGTTCAGAGTTTAGATCTGAAGGGAGAACTATCACATGGCTGTGTCTTTAATTCACTGCCTACACTCTTTTGATTCCTTTGGGTCATACGCTCTGGTCCCTCTGCTAAGTACACGATCCTCAAGAAAGAGAAGCCTGGCATACCTATTCCATTCATAACTCCATTTGTAGGTCTTCAACTCACCTTTCATACATGCTATTTGATCAAATTTATTTAGGGCCAACTCCATGCCAGACATAATTTAGACATTTGGGATAAAGAAGAAAAAAGACAAAATTATCTCATATTATGAATGTACAGTGTAGTGGGAGTTTGAGGAAAACAGAATATAAACAAATCATTAAAGGAGATAAATTCAGATGATAATATCAAGAATATAAATGGAGAGATGTGATTCACAATAATATTGGGGATGCTATCTTAGATGGCCTGCTTAAGAAAAATCTCTCAAAGAGATAGCAACAGCTGGGCACCGTGGCTCATGTCTATAATCCCAGCATTTTGGGATCACTAGAGGTCAGGAGTTCAACATCAGCCTGGCCAACATGGTAAAACCCCGTCTTTACTAAAAATACAAAAATTAGCTGGGCATGGTGGCACACGCCTGTAATTCCAGCTACTGGGGAGGCTGACGCAGAAGAATCACTTCAACCCGGGATAGGGAGGTTGCAGTGAGCTGAGATAGTGCCAATGCACTCTGTCTCAAAAACAAAAACAAACAAAAAAAATTTTAAAAAGGTATAGCAACTAAACTGGGAGTTAGAGGATGAAAAGCAGCGACTATGAGAAGAAACTGGGAATGCCGGTTGGGTCCAGGAAGTGGAAACAGCAGGAGCCAAGGCTCTGAGGTGGGAATGAACTTTGCCCGTTCGGAGAAAGAGTGTCCAGGGTTGCTGGACCTTCACGAGTGAGAGAGAGGTCGTACAAGTGAGGCCTGAGGAGGTCACACAGGCCTTTAGACAGAGCAGAGGGGAAGGCTTAGATTTTATTTTAGATGTTGTAGGATGATAGAAGATTATTGAGCCTGAGAAGTGAATAATTTGATTTTTGTTTTTGAGATAACACTCTGAAACAGAAGGGTAGGCTGGACGCTGTGGCTCACACTTGTAATCCCAGCACTTTGGGAGGCTGAGGCAGACAGATCACTTGAGGTCAAGAGTTTGAGACCAGCCTGGCCAACATGGTGAAACCCCATCTCTAGTAAAAATACAAAAATTAGCAAGGTGCAGTGGTGCACGCCTGTAATCCCAGCTACTCTGGGGAATAATTTCTTGAACCTGGGAGGTGGAGGTTGTAGAGAGCCAAGATCTGCACTCCAGCCGAGGTGAGAGATTGAGACTCCGTCTCATAAATAAATAAATGAAACAGAAGGTTAGTTTAGGAGGTCTTTGCAGTAGAATAGGCAAGAGACGCTGGCAGCTCTGGCTGAGGGGTGGCGGTGGATGCTGGAGAGGCTGTGGGATGGAGCTCAGGCAAGCTATACAAGGCATTCGAGTGGACTGGATGTGGGAGGTGGCCTGTCCTTGTAACAATCGCAAAGAACAAGTTTACAAAAATACAGTTAGATAGAAGGAGTAAGTTCTAGTATTTAATAGTCAAGTAGGAAAATTATAGTTCACAATCATTTATTGTATACTTCAAAATATTTAGAAGAGAAGGATTGTGATGTTTCCAACACAAAGAAATAGCAAATATTTGAGGTGATGAATATCTTAATAACCCTGGCTTGGCCATTACACATGATATACAGGTATCAAAATACCACATGTACCCCAAAATATGTACAAGTATTATGTGTCAATAAAATATCATAAAATAAAATGGCCAGAAGAAAATGGGCAACTAAAAGATGGCCTGAAGAAAGAGAAGGCTGGAAGAAATGTGCAAAAGAAACTGAGAGGGAGACAGAGGACACCAGGAGAGGATGTCGTCAAGGAAGAACAGAGTAAAGAGAATGGCTAGCAGGGTGCAATGGCATAGATGACCCAGTAAAGAAGTCAAAATGGGAAAGAATAAGTGGAATGAAGTAGCAGGGATGAAGATGGAATTACCATGCCCTGTTGAGTGAATGTGTGGTGAAGTGTCCCCAGAGAATATGGACACCTTGAGAAGTGTGGCTAGAAAGAGGAAGGGGGCAGTGTATGGCAGGTGAAGGGCAGGTGAGTGACAGGAAAACGAGAAAGCCCTGCAGAAGGACCCAATACAATGTTTGACCAAACTTCCTGGGGGAAATGGCAGAGGGGAGATTGCAGCTGAGAGCAATGGCAGAAGGACTGCCTTCCGATACTGAGAAAGACCTGCCCCTTCTGACTGCGCCCCCACCATCAACCCTGGACTCTTTTGATCCCGCTCTCTCAGGAAACTTTGTTCTCTTTCTGACATCTTAGCACCTCTTCACTCTCTCTCTCCTGCTCACCTCCTTTGTCATCAAACCCTATTGTTTGAAGTGATTGCTCAGAGCCAGGTGTTAGAAAGGAAGCACACAGATTGAATAAGTTTGCACTGCAGCGTTGGTGAATAGAGGCCTCTTCATACTTCCTGGGGTGTTCAAATTTTAAAAGAGAGCATAAGTAAACCCAAGGGACATTCTAATAAGTAAAGGCTTCTTTACACAATAAAAAATCTGGGGGTGGTAGACTGATTTTGAGTGATTTATAACTAGAGGCTATCTAGTGATCTAGCTTAAAATCACCCCCAAGGGACATCCACTTTGCTTAACTGTGTCTGAGCCTAGGCCTGTCCTTTTCAAAGCTGCTTTTAAAGATTTCTTAATTATAAAATGTGAGTGTCTTTAACACTGGAAAAACCCCACCTAATATAATGTGTATTTTATCAAGCGCTCTAGAGGTATTAGACATTCTTGGGGGTGGGGTGGGTAGAAAGGACCCGAAAGCAGTACTGGGAGACTGAACATGAAAAACAGGAGGATTCAATTAGGAAAAAAGCCTCCCTGTCACCCCCCTGGGACCACGCTGCCTCATTCCTGCAGGAGATTCCATCTTTGAAATGTCTTCTCTACAAACTCCCTCCCCAATCCCCCTTGAAATTTCACAGCTGTGATACAGAGGGACTTTGAAGGGCAGACAGACAAGGGGGATTTTTTTCTTCCTTCATGGTCATATTGAGCAGCCACTTTCCAAATAATAAGCATTTAAACTTGAAAACTCAACCTGACATTTCTACATCCTCTCTATTGTTGCTATGTTTTCGTCTCACAAAACGTCTTACACAAATGATTTATTACGGTACACACACTGCAAAAATGGGTTCACACACTTCTGGATTCGGAAAGATGTCTGTTTGTTTTTTGTTAAAGTCTTTATAGGTGCTCCAGAAGTACTGGGATGGTGATTATTATTCTAGGGATAGGCATCTAAGAATATGAGTCCAAAGACTGGATTGAAACTCCAAGATCAGTACATGGGGGCACAAGAAGTGAAAATCCATATATTCTTTTCATAAAAGGGTCAAAGAGGGCAGTGGTACAGTGAGCATTGGCTTACAACCTTCCATTTGAGTCCCAGATATACTACAGGCCATCTATTTGATCTTGAGTAAGCCGCTTAACCATTCTGCCTCAGTTTTCTCATCTCTAAGATGAGCATAATTATGCTTTTCTTCAGAGAGCATTGATATTTAAATTAAATGATAAAGCATTTACATTAACTTGCACATAGGTGATGTTCAATAATAATAATTGTGAATTATTTAGTAAGAGTATTCATACTTACAGGAAGAGAAAGCAGAAGAGCAAGTAGTTGGCAGGTAAAGGGCAGGTGAGTGACAAGTGGAGGCACGTGGGTCAGTGTCCAGGCAATTCAGCAGCCCCGGAAGTTCTCCAGGAAGGGTGGGACTTGATGCCAGCAAACTTAAGCACAGGGGATGGAGTGGAGGAAGAAACCAGCAGTGAAGACTGAGAGCACCTCAGATTTCTGGAAAGCCCCTGTCTGGAAACTTCTGTCCTGCCTGAAAGGCAATGGGAGAACTGATTTAAGGGTGAATAGCTTTAGTCTTGTGGCTGGGCAAATGCTGAACACACTGGCTCTGTCTGCTGCTTGCCTGATCTGGGGTGCCAGACTCTCTACCAGGAAATTCTTTGTGGATAATAACATCCAAATAAAGTGTGGATCATGGTGACCTCCACTCCATGTGACAATGGGATCTGGGCTGGGGAACAAAGGGGAACATTGCATTGAGTAGTGTGGCTCCATTCTCTATCTTCCTGAGGACAAGCAGAGTGAGGGAGCCACTTTGGAAACACTTGCATCTCTAGATGCCCATCTTAAGGAACACGGCCATCACTTTCTACTTAGGGTAAAGGAATTGAGGTTTTGAGTTTGTCTTCAGGATCCCATTCCTCAGAAATCTTCATATCTGCTCTTTAGCTCCATAGGTAGTGGGTGATTTCTGAGAGACAGGGGCAAAGAAGGAGCACGGGCTTTGGAACCAGGCAGCATGGGCTAGAATTTGGCCTCTGCCACTTACCACCTATATAATCAAGGGGAGTTTTCTCCTTTCTGGATCTGTTTCCTTATATGTTAGAAAAGACCTGATAATTCCCAACTTATAGGATTGGGAAAGGGGTTACACTGGAAATTGAACACACACACTATTACACATATGATATGATATAATAGTGTATATACATTATGATAAGCTTAAAACAATAACTAGCAAGTAGTAATAGGTTAGGGCTCTGCTTTGTTAGCTCTTAAGGTTATTGTGGGTGAGCAGTGTAGATCCATAAGCTCATAGGCTGACTCTCCCTCTGCCTGGGTAAGAGACCCTCTAAGTAGGTGGATCTGTTCTATTAAGGACCTCAGTGTTCAAGGACACAGCAGGTGAAGGGACCTGAGGAGGTCACAGAAACTTCACTTTTCTAAAACTGAGCTTTAATCATTCTATTGTCATGATGAAAACCTTTCATTTGCTCCTGATCACTTTCTGAATAAATTCCTACCTTATCCTCAGAGTCTACAATGGATAAGTGGGATGGGTTCTTGCTCAGTTCTAGCCTAGAGCACAGGGAAGCCTCCCTTGATGGGTTAAGCACTCTTTCAAATGTAACTCCGTTATTGCCCTTGGCCCAGCACTATGCATGTTTGTTTTGGGGCTGTTAGCTCAGTAGACTGTGAACCTTCCAGGATAGAGAGGTCAGTGCATTTCGTCTCTGCACGTCCCAAACCTAATACCTAGCCGGGAAAATATTTGCCCAATAGATAAACGATGGAATAACTTGGTGTTCAGCCCGTATCATCATATTTCTCACATTGTGATCCTCAGACCACCTGCAGCAACACATCCTTGGGGAGCTTGTTAAAACTGGGAGGTTCTGAGCCTCACCCTAGACTTACAGCTTCTCGCGGGTGTGGCCCTGATAACTGCATTGCTAACAGACTCTCCGTTTTGTTATAATCACACTAATGTTGAGAATCATGACTGCAGCAGATAGAAGCAGAGAAAGGTTGAAGAGGCAAACACTCGCAGGAGCTGCAAACCTGTTGGGTGACTGCAGGGAGAGTGGGCAGAGTTAGAACCATCTCATTGCACAGCTTTTGACCTCATGGCCATAATAGTCTAATAGATAGTCATAATAATGACACCACATCATCAAGAAAAGTTTAAACTTGTAGTCAATAATCTCTCTTTAGGAAAAAGTAATAGTATATAAATCCTTTTAGGAAGATTTCCAACCAAACCTAGAAAAGCTAGAATTGTAAAAGCTGAAAAATAAAAGATGAAATATTTGGCACCTTAACTCCCCCACCGACACACACACACACAAAAGCTTACAGGTGAATTTCATAGGGAATAACTAAAACACAGCAGAGTTACTAAGTTCATTTTAGGGAGTCTGTTTTTTGCCATTGTCCCTTTCACAAACTGACCTGATCAATGGAGCTGGTACGGTTCGGCTCTGTCCCCACTCAAATCTCATCTTGAATTGTAATCACCATAATCCTCACAGGTCCTGGGAAGGATCTGGTGGGGGGTAATTGAATCATGGGGGGAGTTTCCCCCCTGCTGCTCTCCTGATAGTGAGTGAGAGAGTTCTCACAAGCTCTGATGGTTTTATGTGCATCTGGCATTCTTTCTGCTGACACTCATTCTCTCTCCTGAGCTCTTGTGAAGAGGTGCCGTCTGCCATGATTGTTCTCTGAGGCCTTCCCAGCCATGTTGAACAGTGAGTCAATTAAACATCTTTCCTTTATAAATTACCTATTCTTGGGTATTTCTTCATAGCAGCATGAGAATGAACTAATACAGGAGCCAAACAAGGAAGGGTCCAGGAGAACCAAAAAACCTGTGGATATGAGTGCTTAGCTTACAACATACAGTACCATGAACGGACGCTGCAGGGAACTCAGAGGCTGGAAGTTCTCGGTTCATGTCTCACCTTCAGCTCTTCCTTATCTGGGACCCTTGAGTATCTCTTGCACTGGAAAATGGCAAATGATATTTCAATTATGCAATTTTATGAGAAGTATGTTTAGTAGTAGGTAAATGCCAGGTGCTTTACCTATATTATTTTTAAAAAATTATTATTTCCTACATGAGAAAACAGATTTGAAGAGCATAAGGATTTTCTCATGATTATTAGCTAGCAATTGTTAGAGTTCAACTTTGATTCCAGGTTTGTTTCAATAATGCACCTACCAATGCCCAGTGCCTTGGAGGATCTTAATGATTTTAAATTCTTCCTTTCCCATTGCTAACAGGATCCTAAAGTATAAAACAAAATGCTTGGAGCATCTCAGCTGTCTTGTAAACCATGTTTTTGGCTACACCACGGAAAATAGCATCTCTCCCGGATTCTCTCCCTCTGGAAATATTATACAAGTCTTTTTGAGGGCACAGGTGACTGCCACATTGAGAAAGGCCAGCTGCTGAAAGAGTGACCTCAAAGGTGACCAGGATCAAAGTGGACATGGGCTTTGTAGATCAAAGGCATTGCCTCCCCGTGGAGTGGCCCAGAGAGCAAAAGTCGGGGCAATCTGCAAGCCCAGGCTGCAGGATCATCATGCTCCTGTTTGTTCATTTCCTAATTAGGCAGCCAAGTACATCAACCGAGACTTCTGGGTGGTCTGAGTGTGGCTCTCCAGTTGTAACCATTGCTGGTGCTCTACCAGGGAGGTCCCTAGGCATGCAGAATGGTGGTCAGGCCCAGCCTCAGAGAGAAAGTCTTACCATTCATATAGAACAGTTAGCTCCCAGCCCTGCAGTCATTATGATTGAAGAGACTTCTGTTATCCTCAGGAGCCTGCTTTAAATTAGCTGCTCGTTTTATAATTCTGTTTTAAAGAGGTGTTCAGATCCCTAAGCCACTTTCACCTCATAGTGCTGCTTTGCTGGCCTTAATAGAGAGCGTATCTTAGAAAGGTCTATACTAGAAGAACCATAAGATGACTCCCACACCAGTGCAGCATAAATGATAATTAAAACTTCCAGTTACTGAGAAGTTACTACCAGCATTTTACACATCACTCTACTTCTCACAAAACTCCTGCTGGTGGGTATGATTCTCCTCATTTTATCCATAATAAAATCAAGGCTCAGAAAGACAAAATCAGTTTTATAAAAACACATAGCTCAGAAGTTAAGGTATTAAATCAGTCATTTGGATCCCAAGCTTGTATCTGTTATCTTGTGCCACAATAATAATGGATGACAAACTACCACAAACCCTCAGTGGCAATTAACACTCCATATTTATTTTTTCTCACTAGTCTACAGGGGAGGTGGGAAGTTGTTCTGCTGATTTGGACCAGTTTCCACTGATTGGGACTCAGCTCATTCCTATGTCTTAGGTCAACTGCTGGCTTAGCTGGCGCCAGTGTTATCCTGGATGATTTCTGTTGGGATGAATCCTTCCTGTGCCATGTGTCTCTCAGCCTCCCACATGCCAGCCTGGGCTTGTTCTCTGAGAATGGCAAGGGGTCCATTCACAAGAGCTTGGGCATAAAGCCCTGGGTTTGGAATTGCCACAGTGTTGCGTCTATCTCATCCTATTGGCCAACACAAAATGTAGATTCAAGCAGAAAGAAATAGATTCCATTTGTAGATAGGAGGCGCTCTAATGTCACACTTGCAAAGATCTTTGAATATAGAGGGGGCATTGATTGGGACCCTTAATGAAATCATTATATTACAAAAGCTGCAATCTTTTCACTATGCCTGTGTGCCACACATATAGAATATTGGAGAATTGTATATATTTATTTTTTGTAAAGAAGCTAGAATTTCTTTTTTTTTAATATATATTTTATTGCACTTTAGGTTCTGGGGTACATGTGCAAAACATGCAGGATTGTTGCATAGGTACATACATGGCAATGTGGTTTGCTGCTTTCATCCTCCCGTCACCTATATCTGGCATTTCTCCCCTTGTTATCCCTCCCCAACCTCCCTACACCCTGCAGTTCCTCCCCTATTCCCCCACCCCAGTGTGTGATGTTCCCCTCCCTGTGTCCATGTGTTCTCATTGTTCGACACCTGCCTAAGAGTGAGAACATGTGGTGTTTTTATGTTCTTGTGTCAGTTTGCTGAGAATGATGTTTCCAGATTCATCCATGTCCACAAAGGACACGAATTCATCATTTTTTATGGCTGCATAGTCTTCCATAGTGTATATGTGCCACATTTTCCTTGTGCAGTCTATCATCGATGGGCATTTGGGTTGGTTCCTGGTCTTTGCTATCGTAAACAGTGCCACAGTGAACTTACGTGTGCATGTGTCTTTATAATAGAATGATTTACAACCCTTTGGATATATACCCAGTAATGAGATTGCTGGGTCAAATGGAATTTCTATTTCTAGGTCCTTGAGGAATTGCCACACTGTCTTCCACAATGGTTGAACTAATTTACACTCTCACCAACAGTGTAAAAGTGTTCCTATTTCTCCACATCCTCTCCATCATCTGTTGTGTCCAGATTTTTTAACGATCATCATTCTGTCATGAAATGGTATCTCAATGTGGTTTTGATTTGCATTTCTCTAATGACCAATGATGATGAGCATTTCATCATATGTTTGTTGGCCTCATGTGTGTCTTCTTTTGAAAAGTGTCTATTCGTGTTCTTCACCCACTTTTGAATGGGTTTCTTTGTTTTTTTTCTTGTAAATCTTAGTTCTTTGTAGATTCTGGATATTAGCCCTTTGTCAGATGGGTAGATTGCAAAAATTTTTTCACATTCTGTTGATTGCTGGTTCACTCTAATGATTGTTTCTTTTGCTGTGCAGAAGCTCTGGAGTTTAACTAGATTCCATTTGCCTATTTTGGCTTTTGTTGCCAATGCTTTTGGTGTTTTAGTCATGAAGTCCTTGCCTATGCCTATGTCCTGAAAGGTTTTGCATAGGTTTTCTTCTATGGTTTTTATGGTGTTAGGTCTTATGTTTAAGTCTGGAGTTAATTTTAGTGTAAGGTGTCAGAAAGGGGTCCAGTTTCAGCTTTCATCACATGTCTAGCCAGTTTTCCCAACAACATTTGTTAAACAGGGAATCCTTTTGCCATTGCTTGTTTTTGTCAGGTTTGTCAAAGATCAGATGGTTGTAGATGTGTGGCATTGCCTCTGAGGCCTCTGTTCTGTTCCATTGGTCTGAATCTCTGTTTTGGTATCAGTACCATACTGTGGCCTTGCAGTATAGTTTGAAGTCAGGTAGTGTGATGCCTCCAGCTTTGTTGTTTTTGCTTAGAATTGTCTTGGCTTTGCAGGCTCTCTTTTGGTTCCATATGAAGTTTAAGGTGGTTTTTTCCAGTTCTGTGAAGAGGGTCATAGGTAGCATGATGGGGATAGTATTGAATCTATAAATTACTTTGGGCAGTATGGCCATTTTCACAATATTGATTCTTCCTAACCATGAGCATGGAATGTTTTCTCATTTGTTTGTGTCCTCTCTTATTTCATTCAGCAGTGGTTTGTAGTTCTCCCTGAAGATGTCCTTTACATCCTTTGTCAGTTGTATTCCTAGGTATTTTACTCTCTTTGTAGCAATTGTGAATGGTAGTTCATTCTTGATTTGGCTCTCTTTAAGTCTGTTATTGGTGTACAGGAATGCTTGTAATTTCTGCACATTGATTTTGTATCCTAAGACTTTGCTGAAGTTGCTTATCAGTTTCAGGAGATTTTAGGCTGAGATGATGGGGTCTTCTAAATACACAATTATGCCATCTGCAGATAGAGACAATTTGGCTTCTTCCTTTCCTAACCGAATACCTTTTATTTCTCTTTCTTGCCTGATTGCTCTGGCTAGAACTTCCAATACTGTATTGAATAGGAGTGGTGAGAGAGGGCAACCTTGTCTAGTGCCAGATTTCAAAGGGAATACTTCCAGTTTTTGCCCATTCAGTATGATATTGGCTGTGGGTTTGTCATAAATAGATTTGATTAATTGGAGATACATTCTGTCGATACCTAGTTTATTGAGAGTTTTTAGCATAAAGGGCTGTTGAATTTTGTGGAAGGCCTTCTCTGCATCTATTGAGATAATCATGTGCTTTTTGTCTTTGGTTCAGTTCATGTGGTGGATTACGTTTATAGACTTGCATATGTTGAACCAACCTTGCATTCTTTTGCATTTGCTGAGGAGTGATTTACTTCCAATTATGTGGTCAGTTTTAGAGTAGGTGTGATGTGGTGCTGAGAAGAATGTAACTTCTGTGGATTTGGGGTGGAGAGTTCTCTATATGTCTATTAGGTGTGCTTGGTCCAGATCTGAGTTCAAGTTGTGGATTTCCTTGTTGATTTTCTGTCTCATTGACCTGTCTAATATTGAGAGTGGGCTGTTAAAGTCTCTCACTATTACCATGTTGGAGTCTAAGTCTTTTTGTAAGTCTTTAAGAACTTGCTCTCTGTATCCGGGTGCTCCTGTATTGGGTGCACATATATTTAGGATTGTTAGCTCTTCATGTTGCATTGATCCTTTTACCATTATGTAATGCCCTTCTTTGTCTCTTGATCTTTGTTGGTTTA
The DNA here is from genome assembly GCA_963573385.1 of Cacajao melanocephalus. Lineage (NCBI taxonomy): Eukaryota > Metazoa > Chordata > Mammalia > Primates > Pitheciidae > Cacajao > Cacajao melanocephalus. The sequence continues at coordinate 249 of CAUYLG010029395.1, read as the reverse complement.
AAGCCTATTTTATCAGAGACTAGGATTGCAACTCCTGCTTTTTTTTGCTCTCCATTTGCTTGGTAAATCTTTCTCCATCCCTTTATTTTGAACCTATGTGTGTCCTTGCATGTGAGATGGGTTTCCTGGATACAGCACACAAATGGTTTTTGACTTTTTATCCAGCTTGCCAGTCTATGTCTTTTGATTGGGGCATTTAGCCCATTTACATTTAAGGTTAATATTGTTATGTGTGAATTTGATCCTGCC
>CAUYLG010029394.1:0-16389 GCA_963573385.1 Cacajao melanocephalus | reverse complement strand
GTGATGTTATCCAGGTTTTTAAAATTTGTTTTCAGTGTTTTGTCTTCTTTGCAGAAATGTCTGTTAGGTTCTTTTGCCCCATTTTGTTTGGTTATTAGTTTCTGTTTTGTGTTTTTTGCTAGTAAGTAGTGTTTGTTGCTTAGACATTTTGAATACAGCCTTTTATCAGATGTATGTTTGCCTAAACCTTTCTTGTAAACTTCAGGATAATTTTTTATTTTATTCATGGATTTTTTTTTAACTGCTTGGGCACAAACTCCAGAGTGCCATGCTGTCCCACGTATGTCTGTTTTCTTGGTTCCCTGTGTTGTAGATTACTGATGAAGAAAAAATCATGACCAAACTAATCCATCACTTACAAATTTTTCCCCCTGTATTTTTTGTTTTGTTTTGGTATATTGTGAGCACAGATCCACGTTGATGTAAATATACCCACACCATATGTCTTCTCATTGGAGGTGCTTGATGCTTTCAAGTTTTTTGTATAAGTTGCTAATTCATTTTGAGTTCATCGATGTACCTTTTACACAATAGGGGTCCTATTTTATTTTCCATAGGGATATCCTATTTTCAAAACAATTTATTAAACAAATTCCCCCTTCTTTTCTGTGTCTTTTGGTGTTCTTTTACAAAATGTATATACTACCTAGGAGTTTGGGTTTCTGATTGAGCTCCCTTTTTCTGTCTGTTGGTCTGGGTTTCTTGTTCAGTGCCAGTCAGCTATTGTTTAGATAATAGCTTTTCAATATAATTTCAAATGGAGGACAGTGATGCATCCCACATACTTTCTATTTCCAGGATTTCTTTCAATATTCAGGGTGTTTCATGGTTCCATGTGAATTTTAGCATCATTGGCATCCTTTTCTTTCTTTTTTTTTTTTTTAAAGAGATTACCCTAGGGAATATGTATGTAACTAGAGGATGCGGGGCCCATTTTGATATAAGTACACCTAGTATATTGTTCAAATCACAATATTTACCATCTGTGATGTTCTCTAGGTATTATTTGTCTGTGGAGAGGATGTTCAGAATCCTTACCAGCTATTTGAAAAATACACTACAGTATTAACCCTGGTCACCCTGCTATAGAAGAGAAGGGCAGGATTGATCTCAGTTTTCTGAGTGTAGCTTTGTACCCATTACCAATCCCTGCCCAGGCTCCCTCTTCCTCACAGCCTCTAGTAACCACTGTTGAACTTTCTACTGCTATGAGGTCATGTGTTTTAGATTCCATATTCGTGAGTTCATACTGCATATGCCTTTCTCTGCTTGACTCATTTCATTTCATATAATGTCCCTCAGGTTTTTCCACATGGCTGCAAACGACTAGATTTCACCCATTTCTGTGGTTGAAGACGAATCCATTCCGGATGTATATTGCAGTTTCCTCATTCCTTAATCAATGGATGAACAGGTAGGTGTATTTCCCATCTTGGCTATCGTGAGTACTGCAGTACACAGGGCAAGGCAGGTATCTCTTCCACACAGGAATTTCATTGGCTGCAAATGTACAGCCAGTGGTGGAATGGCCAGATGAAATGGCATTTTTACATTGTTTGAGGAACTTCCAGTTGTTTTTCCTAGTGCTTGTACAAATTGGCATTCCCACCTATAGTGTATGAGAAGATTTCCCCCTTCTGCAAGTCTATACGAGTTGTTTCCTTTTCAAACTCTTATTTTTGTTTTAGGTAACATTCATTCTATGTGGTTGGAAGTGGTATCTCAGTGTGGTTTTTCTTGACGTTCTCGTGAGGATTAGAGCTTTTAAGAAACTTTTCTTTTACCTGTGAGTTAATTTCACATCTACTTTTCAGACATGTCTGTTCAGCTCCTTTGCCCAGTCTTAGCTTGCATATTTGTTTTTGTTGCTGTTTTTGGTTTTCCCCACATGGTAGTATTAGTTTCTTGCACATATTTTATAATGACTCCTTTCAAAAACAGGATTTTCCGTAGTTTTATTTCAGTCTGTGAGGTGCCTTCTCTTCTGGTCCATTGTTTTCATTTCCCTGCATAAGATCCAGTGTTTTCCATAGTCCCACCTGTTTATATGTTAGTGGTGACTTTTGTGCGCAGTTAAAAATAGTGAAAAAGATTGCCAACCCATGGTATTGTCTATGGTTCTTTTTCTTCAAATATTTACATTCTTATTTTTATATTTTATACTTTGCATCTTGTGTGCATAGATTAGTCTTCTAAAATATATGCTCACCTTTTTTCCTAAGCGAAGTAAGTGGTTTCAAGATTGAGTTTAGGTCTTCAATGTAGTTTACATTGATTTTTGTCCTATTTCATTGTTTTCGTGTAGTTACCTAGTTTGCTCAACATCATTTATTGAATATACTTTTCCCATTGTGTCTTTGTGTTGTTTTGAAAAATGTATTCACTGTATGTACGTTTGGGTGACATATGAAACTCCCTCAATCTATCCATTCAGTAGCCTTTTTTAAAATTATACTTAAAGTTCTGGGGTACATGTGCAAAACACGCAGGTTTGTTACATAGGTATACATGTGCCATGGTGGATTGCTGCATCCATCCCCACCCCCATCATCTACATTAGGTATTTCTCATGTTAGCCCTCCCGAATCCCCCCACCCCCTGCTATCCCTCCCCTAACGCCCCCAACCCCCGACAGGCCCTGATGTGTGATGTTCCCCGCCCCCCGCCCTCCCCCCCTCCCCCGCCACTCCCCGGTGTCCATGTGTTCTCATTGTTCAATCCCTACTTATGAGTGAGAACATGAGATATTTGGTTTTCTGTTCTTGTGTTACTTTGCAGAGAATGATGGTTCCCAGCTTCAGCCATGTCCCTGCAAAGGACATGAACTCATCCTCTTTTATGGCTGCATAGTATTCCATGGTGTATATGTGTCATATTTTTTTTTTATCAAGTCTGTCTTTGAATGGGTATTTGGGTAGCCTGTTTGGATACATACAGGTTTTAGTTGTTTTATCTTTTTGCCCACTTAGTATCTTTAGTTTCTTGTATGTGTTTAGATAACAGTTCCTTTCAGATACATGATTTTCCATCATTTTATCCCAATCTGTAGTATACCTTTTCTTTGGGTTCATTGTTTTCTCCTTGAGAAATTTTAAAGTTGTCCTTTGTCTAACATGTTTATATTTGCTTTTGTTAGCAGTGATTTCTGTGTCCCATTGGGAAATAAAGTGAGAGAGATGGCAAAGGCATTGTATTATTTATGGGTATAATCTCCCTAAATTTTTCTTTTGGCAACTGGTATGCACAGATTCAAATTTTCCCAGAATAGTCACCCTGTGTTTTTTCTTTGGAGCTTTTTTGGTTTCAGGATTAGACTTAGGTGTTCATTTTCTGTTGATGTTTGTGTCTTGTGCAACATAAGGGTCTTCAGTCCTCTGCACATGAATACCCAGGTTTCTGAACTTGGGGGCCTTTGTTGTGTTTCTGAAGAATGTGTTTACACTATATAATTTTGGTCTGATTATTTGGCTCCCTCATTTGGTCCATTTGGTTATATTCTGTGTTTATGCCACTAACGGATGGAGAGAGTTGGTGTAAGTTTTGTTTTGTTTTCTTGTGTATGTTTTTCATTTTTTTTGTTTGTTTTCAATCTTGATTTTCTAAAAGAATACCTACTTTTACTGTTTTTAACAATGTTACAAACACAGTGCCAGTTGGGTGGTTCATCAGTGTAGAATCTCTAACTCAATAGGAGTAAATGTTAATTAAATAATAGAAATAACAAAGACATTTATCAACAGAGGGCTTTCATCGACACATAAGTTCAAGTATAAAAAAGTTCAGTAGGCCAGGCAGAGCGGCTCATGCCTATAATCCCAGCACTTTGAAAGGCCAAGGTGGGCAAATCACCTGAGGTCAGGAGTTCAAGACCAGCCTGGTCAACATGGTGAAACCCCTTCACTACTAAAAAGAGAAAAATTAGCTAGACTTGCTGGCGGACACCTGTAATCCCAGCTAATCAGGAGGTGAGGCAAGATGGAGCTTTGAGCTGATGTTTCTCTGTGTAAGAGGGAGCTAAGAGCTAGATGGAGATTAGCATGAAAGGAGCTCAGAGCAGATAGTGCTCAGAGCAAGATGGAGCTCAGAGTGATTGGACCTCTGAGCAAAGTGTAGCTCAGAGCAGATGGTGCTCAGAGCAAGATGGAGCATGGAGTGATTGGAGCTCCGAGCAGACAGAGCTCCAAGCAGATGAAGCTCTGAGCGGATTAAGCTCAGAGAAGAAGGAGCTCCAAGCAAGATGGAACTTTGAGCTGATGTTCCTCTGTGTAAGATGGAGCTCAGAGCTAGATGGAGGTTGGAGTGGTAAGAGCTCAGAGCAGTTGGTGCTCAGAGCAAGATGGAGCTTGAAGCAGATGGAGCTCTGAGCAAGATAGAGCTCAGAGCAGACAGAGCTCTAAGCAGATGAAGCTCTGAGCAGATTAAGCTCAGAGAAGGAGCTCCAAGAAAGATGGAGCTTTGAGTTGATGTTCCACTGTGTAAGAGGGAGCTAAGAGCTAGGTGGAGCTTGGTATGAAAGGAGCTCAGATCAGATAGTGCTTAGAGCAAGATGGAGCTCAGAGTGATTGACCTCTGAGCAAGGTGGAGCTCAGAGCAGATGATGCTCAGAGGAAGACGGAGCATGGAGTGATTGGAGCTCCGAGTGAGATGGAGCTTGGAGCAGATGGAGTTCTGAGCAAGATAGAGCTCAGAGCAGACAGAGCTCTAAGCAGATGAAGCTCTGAGCAGATTAAGCTCAGAGAAGAAGGAGCTCCAAGCAAGTTGGAGCTTTGAGCTGATGTTCCTCTATGTAAGATGGAGCTCAGAGCTAGATGGAGGTTGGAGTGGTAAGAGCTCAGAGCAGATGGTGCTCAGAGCAAGATGGAGCTTGAAGCAGATGGAGCTCTGAGCAAGATAGAGCTCAGAGCAGACAGAGCTCTAAGCAGATGAAGCTCTGAGCAGATTAAGCTCAGACAAGAAGGAGTTCCAAGCAAGTTGGAGCTTTGAGCTGATGTTCCTCTGTGTAAGATGGAACTCAGAGCTAGATGGAGGTTGGAGTGGTAGGAGCTCAGAGCAGATGGTGCTCAGAGCAAGATGGAGCTTGGAGCGGTTGGAGCTCTGAGCAAGATAGATCACAGAGCAGATGGAGCTCTAAGCAGATGAAGCTCTGAGCAGATTAAGCTCAGAGAAGAAGGAGCTCCAAGCAAGACAGAGCTTTGAGCTGAAGTTCCTCTGTGTAAGATGGAGCTCAGAGCTAGATGGAGCTTGGAACAGATGGAGCTCTGAGCAAGATAGATCTCAGAGAGGATGGAGCTCTAAGCAGATGAAGCTCTGAGCATATTAAGCTCAGAAAAAAAGGAGCTCCAAGCAAGATGGAGCTTGAGCTGATGTTCCTCTGTGTAAGAGGGAGCTAAGAGCTAGATGGAGCTTGGCATGAAAGGAGCTCAGAGCAGATGTTGCTCAGAGGAAGATGGAGCTCAGAGCGATTGGACCTCTGAGCAATGTGGAGCTTAGAGCAGATGGTCCTTAGAGCAGGATGGAACTCCAAGTAGATGGTGCTCAGAACAAAGTGGAGCTCGAAGTGGTTGGAGCTTTTAGCAAGATGGAGCTCAGAGAAGATGTTGTTCACAGTGAGATGAAACTCCAAGCAGATGGTGCTCAGTGCACGGTGGAACTCCAGAGTAATTGGAGCTCTGAGCAAGATGGAGCATGGAGCAAGTGGAACTCTGAGCAGATGGGGCTTAGAGCAGATGGTGCCCAGTGCAAGATGGAGCTCCAAGCAAATTGTGCCCAGAACAAGATGGAGCTCCGAGCAAATTGTGCCCGGAACAAGATGGAGCTCAGAGTAGATGGTTCTCAGAGCAAGATGGAGCTCTGAGGATATAGTACTCACAGCGAGATGGAGCTCAGAGAGATTGGAGCTCAGAACAGATGGAGCTCACAGAAATTGCTCCCAGCAAGATGGAGGTCCAAGCAGATGGTAATCAGAGCAATCTGGAGCTCCAAGCAGATGGTGCTCAGAGCAAGATGAACCCCAGAATGATTAGAACTCGGAGAAAAATAAAACTGTGCAGATGGTGCTTAGTGCAAGATAGAGCTCAGAGTGATTGGAGCTCTGAGGAAGATGGAGCTAGGAGGAGATAGAGCTTTGAGCAAGAAGTACCTCCAAGTAAGATGGAGTTTGCAGAAGTTGTTGCCTGGTGTAAGATGGAGCTCAGAGCAAGATGGAGCTTGGAGTGATTGGAACTGTGAACACTTCTCTGAGCAAGATGGATGTCTGAGCAAGAAGGAGCTCTAAGCAAGATGGAGCTTGGGACAGACATTGCTCGGTTTTAGATGGAGCTCAGAGTGATGAGAGCTCCAAGCAAGTTGGAGCTCAGAGAAGCTGGAGCTCAGAGCAGTTAAGAGCTCTGAACAAAAAGGAGCTTCAAGCAAAATGGAACTTGGAGCAGATGTTGCTTGGTGTAAGTTGGAGCTCAGAGCAGATGGAGCTCAGAGAACATGCTGCTCACAGTAAGGTGGAGCTTTGAGCAGATGGTGCTCAGAGCAAAATGGGCTGGAAATGACTGGAAATCTCAGCAAGATGGACCTAGGAGAAGATGGAGCTCTGAGCAGATGGAGTTCTGAGCAAAGGGTGCTCAAAGCAAGATGGAGTTTGGAGTGCTTGGAGCTCTGAGAAAGATGGAGCTTGAAGCAAATGGAACTCGAAGTAGGTGAAACTCTGAGCAGATGGTGCTCAGTGAAAAATGGAGCTCAGAGTGATGGGAGGTCTAAGCAAGATGAGCTGAGAGCAGATGGAGCTTCAAGCAGATGGTGCTCAGAGCAAGATGGAGCTTGGAGTGATTGGAGCTTCAAACCAGATGGAGCTCGGATCAGATAGACCTCTGAGCAACAAGGAGCTCCAAGCAAGATGGAGCTTGGAGCAGATGTTGCTGGTGTAAGATGGACCTCAGAGCAGATAGCGCTTAGAGTAAGAGGCAGCTCAGAGTGATTGGCACTCCTGAACATTGATCTGAACAGTTGGAGCTCTGAGCAAGATGCAGCTTGGAGTCGATAGAGCTCTCAGCAAAAATGAGCTCTAAGCAAGATGGAGTTTGGAGGAGATGTTGCTAGGTTTTGTAGCTCAGAGCAAATGGAGCCCACAGTGATTACAGCTCCAAGCAAGGTGGAGCTCAGAGTACATGTTGCTCAGAGTAAGATGAACTCCAACCAGGTGGTGCTCAGAGCAAAGTGGAGCTGGAAGTGATTGGAGTTCCCAGCAAGATGGAACACAGAGTGATTAGAACTACCAGTAAGATGGAGCTCAGAGTAAATGGATCTGACTAGCTGAAGCTCCGAGTAAGATAAATGTCTATGCAGATGGTGTTCAAAGAAAGATAGTGCTTGGAGTGATTTGAGCTCTGAGCAAGATGGAGCTTGGAATAAATAGAGCTTGAAGCAAAAAGGACCTCCAAGCAAGATGGAGCTTGCAGCAGGTGTTGCTCGGTGTAAGATGGAGCTCAGAAAAGATGATGCTTAGAGTAAGATGGAGCTCCGAGCAGATGATGCTCAGAGCAAAATGCAGCTCAGAGTGATTGGAGCTCCAAGCAAACTGGAGCTCCGAGCAGATGGATTTGGAAAAGAGACACATCATTTGTGGTATATTTCATTCACTTATGGTGACTTTTTAAAGAACACATTATTTAGACATCATTTGGGAAAAAAATGAACACTCAACATTTATATTTTACAATCTTACAGAAGGAATTTCTAGCAGATTTTAGTACCAAACTTCTAGTGAAGGAACAGACCAGATGTTTATTGGCCACATATGCTATGATGCTAGTCCTAGAATCACTGTGCAATGGAAAGTTTAATGACAGTTTAGGTCTCGCCAGAATACCTAATCCAAGAGAAGACTTAAGGATTCCTACGTCAGGCTCATTGTCTTCAAATATCAGAATGGAGAACTACTTGTCAAAGGTTAGTTACAGCATCTCTTTTCTTTAGTTTTCAGATTTCTAACATAATTCTTCTATTTTTCTGTTAACAGATCAGAGCAGGTCCAAGAACACATTAGAGATCTTATAGACCAGGCCTCTCACCTTTGGTAAAGGGTTATTAAGAGTTGGCTCAGCTGGGGTGTCACCTGGTCTTCATTCTCATAGCTCTTCCATTTCCTGGGACCCCTGGCCTCTATCTTCCTTCTCCTTTTTGAGCCTTGCTCTCTGAATCTTCCCAGTTTATTTCCTCCCACCTAGAAACAATCAGACTTCAAATGGTCTTGTGTTGGGGATATCAACCTCTTTCTTTCCCTCCAGGACAACCAAGGCTCTATATGTCTCCATTAGACAGCACGAGTGAAATCTTCTAACAGACAACAGCCGTCAAAACCACCTCCACCATGACAGCAAGCAAGGAGGAAGGACACTGAAGACCCTCAATGCTCCTTTTCAGCAGGAAGTAGCTATAGAGAATGACCTCTGCCCCCTCTCCCAAAAGATTTCTGGGTCCCAACCACTTGAGGGGGAAATGTAAGAGTAGACAGTCAGATATGAGCAGGCACAAGGAGTAGGTATCCATGTTGGAAAGAATCCCCTGTAATACCTCTTTGGATGCTCAGTACCCACTCCATCTTCGAACTGTCAGAATGTTGTTAACTAGATCATGATAAGGAAAAAAGGTGAAGGGGAATTCCTGAGAGCTGAGCAGGCACAATGAGTACAAAATTGACTGCTATACCTTCCTGGGGTGGTGGTAATATGCAGTGCCACCATTAGGTAGGATTCATATTGATTAATGTTTCCCATGCATGTGCATTAAACACAGTAAGGGAGGATCCCCTGAACTTTGGTGAGAGCTGGGCAAAGAAATAAGTGAGGCAGTAGAAGATCACAATGCAGAATGTCATGGGGATGTTTCCAGCCGTGTCAGCCCCCGCCTCTCTTGGAGTGTATTTGTACTTTCCCAATAAAACTTTCCTTTATTTACAAATTGGTTTTGTGCAAACTCTTTCTTCCACGAAGACAACCAAGGATCGCCCAGGTAACATCTTCATGTGATTTCACTCATAGTAAGAGTCTATTTCTGGGGATCTCAAAGTGAATCCAATAATGACAAGGAGTATCAATTACAGAGTTGGTAAGGAAAAAATAGTTCAACTATGCTTGACTTATTAAGAAACTTATCTAGGGTTTGACTATTTTTCACTGGGGGAAAAATCACAAAAGCCAGGTACAGTAGTGCACAACTGTAGTCCCAGTTACTCCAGAGGCTGAGGCAGAAAGATTACTTAAGCCCAGGAGTTCAAGGATGTACTGTGAAATGATGGTGCCAGCGAACAGCCACTGCACCCTATCACTGCAGCGTGGGCAACAGCATGACCCTGTCTCTTGAAAATACTACACTTATAAAACATTTGTTTTAACAAAAATAAATTGTAACTTTTTTGTCTCGTTATTTTAAAAAATTCAGTCAATGCACTTTAACTTACAGTTTTGATGATGTTTTTATGATCTCCTCAGTGCCCAGAAAAGTAACATAAGCCCATGTTAAATGAGGCCTCAAACTTCTTTCTTTACCTGGGTTTCAGGTACTAGCACATCATAAAAAAGCAAATCCACTGTTTTTAGGAAAGTATTACAGCAGATAAAAGAGAACAAATTAAATGGTTGTTCTAATACATAAATTACAAACTCCCTGCCAGTCGATTTAAAAAATCTTATTGCTTTGTGTTATTTCTCTACAAAAATGATATGATGAGAGTCTAAGTGCTTTAGAATCATGAAATTTTGCCACTGAGTGGAAAAAGAAAATGAAAACTTCTGTAAATTAAACATGATGAAAATGTAAATGTTCTGTTTTTGCCAGCAAAATCAGGTAGTATGTCATTTTACAAGATGACAACGAAGAGCATACAAATGAGGATTTATAGTTTGTCAAGTCATGTTAGGCTTAATACATGATTCAAAATTATTCTGTCAAGGTAGAAAAGTGTGATTCCATAATCACTGCAGGATGCCTTGAAAGAATTTTAATGTGGTTGCTGTCTACCAAATTCTTAAAGAAGATGTGTTCTGGGGTTGTTAGTGTAAATTGATTTTAAACAGTGATGAACTTTCTGGATGCCTCTTTCATGTTGGATTTTGATATTATTTTCCATCAGAAGCCATTTTTTTCATTCTGTGATGAGCTAAAGGATGGCATAACAACAAGAACTCAATGAAGATATCCAGAGAGTAGTGCATGGATACTATGTCTGTCCAGTGCTGTTAGACTCCTTCTTGCAAATGGCATTTGTCATGGTCACAGGAGCCAGAAAGATAGAAGTAAAAGCTGTTTTCCACGAAATATTGGCAAAAATCTGGAGAGGGGAGTGGATACATATGTCAAGGGCATCTACAGAAAACCACTGTGGAGGGTCTTGATCTCTTGACATCGTGATATGCCCACCTCAGCCTCCCAAACTGCTGGAATTACAGGCATGATCCACCATATCCAGCCTTTTATTGATTTTATAAAGAGCACGGAGTTGTTTTTTCATAGCTATACAATATTGCATTTTAAGTATTTAAAATACAAAATTATGTCTATTTACAATTACTCTGTGAATATTTTGACATACTTCTACCATATTATTTTTATGTCTTATTTCCCCCTTTTTAGGTTTCATTTTCACCCCATTTATTTTTATTTTTTGTCATTACTTGAAAAAGTTAAACACAATAACATCTAAAACTACTCAATATCTTTACCATTTTTCAGAAAAATTCAAGACCTTACCATGCTTTAATTATAATAATTTATTCCTCTGTTGTATAATTTAATGTGATATTTAAATTCTGTGAAATAGATTATTATAACCATTTTTATTGTTATCTATACAGCCATTGTTTGACTAATTTTGTTCACAGATTACCTACTAGTTTATTTTAGAGAATGGCTCTTTTAGAGATTCCATTAGAGAACAATGATGTTTTAGGAAATCTCTCAGTGTTTTTCTCAAAAACATGATTATTTTTCTCTTTTATAAAATAGTTTTTTTCTTTCCCATGTATAAAATGAATGCAGAATTTTTTGACCCCTTCACTGAAGGAGTACCCCCTCTACTTGGCCCACTGTATGTAATTCTTTGCAGAATGGAGCACATGAGTGAGATCTGGCTGGTCACTCTGAGTGCCAACACAGGGGCAAGCTCCATTCAGGGCCCACAGCCAGATGAGGCATGGCACCTTAAGGGGAATGTGGCAGCACCTAGGTGAGGGTGCTTGCAAACACAAAGCCCCAGATGGAGGTGTTACCGTACTTCTTAGTTCCACTGTTCATGGACGATGGCATGAACAGCTCAGTAGCCCTCTTTTATTGTCGGTTGGGGTGATCAGCTGCCCTCCACTGGCAAGGGGAAAGAGCCAGTATGACAGCCTTTCTGGGTAACCACACTCAGTGGGTCCCAAGTTCTTGTCCAGAGTCCAAGATGAATGAGGTCATACAAACAATTGGAGGATGGTGAAGGCAGAGAATTTTATTGAGTGATGAAAATATCTCTCAGAAGAGAAAGGAGCTGGAGAAGAAATAGGAAGGGCAGGTCATCTTCCCCAGCATTGGGTTGTCTCTTCCTTGAAATCAGGCCACCTCCTGGACTGACTATGTCTGGGGTCTTTACAGGCACAGGATGGGGAGTGTGTGCTGATTGGTTTATGAGTGTGCAAAAAAGGATAAAGTGAAGATACCATTCAAAGATGGGCAACATGAGAGTGCAGAAAACCAATTAGGAAAGGGTAGTTACATGTGAAATTTATATACGAAGGGTGGGAAGAAATTAGAAGAAAGTATGCCAAGCAGGAAGACAAGTTCTTAATTCAGTCTAAGGATTTAACTTGTAGATTGGCCTTCAGGCTTTAAACTATCTTTCAGGTCTGGTTTCACTGAGGACCTGACTCTATCATTCTAGGCATTTGGCTGCCTCCTGCCCCTATCATGCCTCCTCTGAAGAGGTACATCTAACTGCTGTTAGAATAAGGACAATGATTCAGGTTATTAGAAGACATATATTCACACAAAACAAGGGGGATAAGGACAACTCCAAAATTTCAAGGCTGCCAACATACTAAGATAACTGGTGGGTATACTTAAACTGGCTAAGATTTTGCTGCATGGGGTGTAGCTCTGGTTAGCTCCCTTGGTCTTATTTTCACCAACGAAAAACCTCTGGGTTGTGGGCATCCTATTTACTCCTATCACTTGGCTAAATTTGCAGGATAATTTCCCAGAACTAGAATACCAGTCCAGTTTTTTACATTAACTATTCCTTCTGTTTCTTCTGATCTGCAGCTGGAGATCACTAGTTAGTTCACAGGAATAAGGAATGTTAGTCTAAAATGTAGACAGATACTAAATAACAATGAGACTAGAATTTAATGACAAGTGTAGATAAGTTTTGAAACTCAATTTTCTCCAGTTCTCAATTTTGTTAAAAACAAATTGTTAATAGGACTGAGTTGTTTGCAAAGTAAACTTTAGTCTTATAATTGACCAAAGTATTTACATAAAGTGCAGCAAGAATAATTTTTTTCACATAGAATTTTAAACTTGGCTTTGATGGAACTCTGTTCCACAAGGACTCTCAGATAAGCCTTTTTTCTGGAGACCAAGTCTCACTCTGTCACCTAGACTGGAGTGCAGTGGCATGATCTCTGCTCATTGCAACCTCTGCCTCCCAGGCTCAATTGATTCTCCTGCTTCAGCCTCCCGAGTAGCTGGGAATAGAGCCGTGCACTACCATACCCAGCTAATTTTTGTATTTTTAGTAGAGATGAGATTTCATCATGTTGGCCAGGCAGGTCTGGTGCTCCTGACCATGTGACCTGCACACCTCAGCCTCCTAAAGGGCTGGGATTACAGGGGTAAGCCACAGTGCCCAGCTTTCAGATAAGACTTTTTATAACTAAACCCAGCCATGAGTTTGTATCCTCAAATATCTATGTTAAGTAAATTCCTTTATTCTTGGGTCCCAAGATAACATGGGGCTCCTAGGTCTTTTAGAAAGTGACCTTCTTTACTCACCACAGGTGAGGAACTCTGTACAGGAAGTATGTAGACAAGGTGTAAAGTCAGTTTTCCCATGAGGCTTTTATTGGCTCTGCAAGTCAAGCTTGATTCCCTAATGGAAAACGTGTTATTCTAGTCAAAGCTTTAGTAAAACAACCAGTTTTTCCAATTGTGTCTTGATGCCAAAGAAAATGGATTCTTACTGGACTGATGCAGGTAATTACATTGTCGTCACTTAAGGATACGACATTTTTACTACAGTTTTATATTCACAGCAAAATTGATGGAAAGATACAGAGATTTTCCATAAACCCTGCCCTCAAACAGGTGTAGTCATCCTCTTTATCAATATTCCGCACCAGGGTGGTACACTCATTACAATGAAGGAACGTACATTGAAAAAGCATAATCATGCAAAGCCATAGTTTACATCACTCTTGTTGATGTACGTTTTATCAGTCTGGATAAAAGTGTAATAACATGTATCCATCATTATAGTACCATAGATTTCCACTACTTTAAAAATCTTCTGTGTTCTGCCTATGTGCCCTTTTCCTGCCCTTCCCAAATGTTTGGCAGCCACTGATCATTTTTTCTGTATTCATGCCTTCTCAGAATGTCATGTACTTAAAATCATATAGTAAATAGCCTTTTCAGATTGGTGTCTTTCACTTGGTAATATACATTTAAGGTTTCTTCGTGTCTTTTAATGACTTAATCACTGATTTCTTTTTAGCACTAAGAAATAATTCATTGTATACCTGTAGCACATTTTATCCATTTACTTATTGGAGGACATCTTGGTTGCTTCACAAATTGATTGAATTTTTATATCCATGCTTATGAGGGAGTTTTTTGTTCATAATATTATTGTTGATTTGTGGTTCAGGGTAATTCTAACAATATAGAATTTGTTGGGATATAGTTTTTCTTTGCATTTAGGGGAAGGGCTAAGAATTGTAGTTGTGTAGAATACTATCATTTCTTTCTAAAATGTTTGGTAGAATTCACCAGCCTCTCTGGCTGGACTTGGAGTTCTCCTTGTAGAAAGGTTTTCCTATGCGTCTCTTTTGTTTTATAGGTATAGGATAATGTAGGTTATTTATTCTTGCTTGAGTTTTGATAATTTTCATTTTATGAGGAATTTGTGAATTTTATTTGTCATGTTTATTAACATAAGTTCTATAATATTGCCTTTTTGTAGCATCTGTACAATCTGCAATAATGTCACGTTACTCATTTCGGAAGTTAGTAATTTGTATTTTCTCTTTTTCCTGAGCAGCCTAGCAAGATAGAGGTTTATTGCTTTTATTGATCTCAGTGTTTTGTGTTGTTGACTTTCACTACTGTCTTAATATTTTACTGGTTTTATTTTTGATGCCTTTGTCCTTTAGGCCCATTGTTTTTTTTAAAAAAATCATAGCCTGGGTAGCTTAGAAACAAATAAATTGGTTTTTCACAGTTCTGGAAGTTACAAAGTTCAATATCAAGGTGTTGTTAGGTTTGATGTGTGTTGAGGGACCACTTCATGATTCATAGATTAATTATTTTTTCTTGTGTGCTAACATGGCAGAAGGGGTGAACAGGCTCTCAGGGGACTCATATATAAAGATACTAATCAGTTCATAAGGGCTTAGTCCCCATGACCTAATTACTTTCAAAAAGCTTTACCTCCTAATTACATCACCTCTATGATTTGGTTTTAGCATACAAATTTTGGAGAGACCCAGACAATCAGACCACAGGAGATATTTATTATTTTCTTTCATCTGCATCCTTTGGGTTTAGTGTTCTCTTCTTTTTTCTAATTTCTTAAAATAGAAGTCAAAGTAATTGATTTGAGACTCATCTAATATAGACATTAAGTGCTAAAAATGTGTGTTTAAGCATAGTTGTAGGGACATTCAACAATGTCTCATATCTTGTGCATTTATTTTTATTCAGTTCAAAGTATTTTCTGTTTTTTTTGTTACTTATTTCATTTGGGGTTATTTAGCTGTGTGTTACTTAGTTTCCAAATGTTTGACTACTTCCTAGAGCTACTTTTGCTATTAATTTCTAATTTGATGGTTTTGTGGTCATGGCACATACCTTGTATGACTTAAAACCTTTTCACTTAATTTTTCCATTGAGAGATATTGTATGGCCTAGAATGTGGTCTGTTTTGCTAAGTGTTCCATGGGCACTTGAAAAGCATGGTGGTGTTCAATTCTACTCTATTCTCCTTGATTTCTGCCTCCTTGTTCTGTCACTTATTGAGTAAAGGTTATTGAAACTTCAGGTTACTTTGAAATTTTCTGTTTCTTTCTGAAGCTCTATCCATTTTGCCTCATATATTTTGAAGCTGTTATGTTATTCAGGGCATAAACATTTAGCATATTTGTGTCTTCTTGACTAATTGAATCTTTTATCACGGTGATATGACCTTGTTTACTGTGGGGACTATTTTTTGTTGTAAAGTCTACTTTGGTATTATACAGCCACTCCTGCTCAGCTTTCTTGTGTCACGTGTTGACATTAGCCCTATTCAACTTTTAATCAATTAGTATTTTTACATGTAAAGTTCGTTTCTTATAGGCAGCATGTAACTGAGTCTTGCTTTTTCATTGAGCCCTAGAGTTTACATTTTAATTGAGGTTTTCAGACTAGTGAAAACCCAAATATCCCATGATTAAAACCAGAAACACATTAGCTATAGAAATACAAATATTTCTGTGCTATTGAGAAATATCTACTTTGCTTTGTTCCTGTGTCTTAAACTAGAGCTCTTAAAATATTCCAAATCTACAAAGTGATGAGTTTTTTAAAATTTTTTTTGGATACGAATGAGATGATCATTAGTTGAAGGTTGCCACCAACCATTGATTGGCATGGTTGCCAGGTGAACCTACCCTGTGATTAGAGGGTTGGAATGTTCATCCCCACCCCAGACATCCCTGGAGGGGATAGGGACTGAATCTCTCACCAATGGCTAATGATAGGATCACTTGGAGGTTTCTAGAGGGTGGTGTACCCAGGGAGAGCACAGAAGCTCCATGCTCTTTCCCACATATTTTCCCTGTATAGCTCTTCCATCTGCCTGTTCATCTGTATTTTTTGTAATATCCTTTATAGTTAATGGATAAGCAAGTAAATCAATAAAGTATTTACTTGTCATCAGTAATAAGTCATGTGTTTACTTGAGTTCGATGAGCCACTATAGCAAATTAATTGAACCTGAGGTGGTGCTCATGGTAACGTCAAGGAAGAGCTGCTCAGTCAGAATTTGCAGAGGTCCAGATTTGTAACTGGAATCTGAAGTGGGGGTGAGGGGCATCACGTGGGCTGGAGACCTCAACCTGTGGATCTGATTTTATCTCCAGGAAGGGTCTGAATTCAGATGAATTA
>CAUYLG010029393.1:0-14193 GCA_963573385.1 Cacajao melanocephalus | reverse complement strand
TGATGAAGTTTTTTCTGTTTCTTAGTTTTCCTTTGGCGGATGCCCTTTCCCCACAGAGCTAGGCTTTCCCGGGTTCAGCTGTGCTTACTGTGAAACTCTCAGTCCTCAGTGCTTCCAATTGCTGTTCTCCTTGTGGGGATGGGACCAGCTGAGCCCAACTCAAAGGGCACCCAGTCCCATATACTCCGCACAGAGAAGTGCCGTGCTGCACCAGGGCGCCAGCAAAACAGCCGCACCAGCCAAAAGAGTTGCGCTGGTGACCCATGTGCCTCCTCCGCTGGGGAGCTCCCAGTTTGTGGGCAACAGAAATTCATCTGAAATTGCGGCATACACTTGCTGTCTGGGCTTTCACTGGGAGCTACAATCCTGAGCTGTTGCTAATCGGCCATCTTGGATCTCTCTCCTTCTCTGATATTTATTATTTCTTTCCTTCTGGTAATTTTGGGTTTGGTTTATCCCTGCTTTTTGAGTTCCTTGAGATGCATTCTTAGGTTGATTATTTGAAGTCTTTTCCCTTTTTTGATGTAGGTGTTTATTGCTATAAAATTATTGTTTATTCTATATTCTGTAGTCTTTGGTATGTTGTACTTCCACTTTCACTTGTTTCATGAAATTTTAAAAATTTCTTCTTAGTTTATTCATTGATCCATTGGTTGTTTAGGAGCATGTTGTTTAATTTCCATGTGTTTGTATAGTTTCCAAGGTTTCTCTTGTTACTGCTTTATGGTTTTATTCCTTGTGGTCAGAAAAGATACTTGATATAATTTTTACTTTTTTGAATTTGTTGAGACTTCTGTAGCTTAAGATATGGTCTGTTCTGGAGAATGTGCCATGCACAAGTGAAAAGAATGTGTACTCTGTAGTGATTGGGTGAAATGTTCTATAAATGTCAGATAGGCCTACTTATGTGTAGCTTAATTCCAGTGTTTCTTTGTTGATTTTCTGTCCGGATAATCTGTCCATTACTGAGAGTGAGGTGTTGAAGTTTCTACTATTATTGTATTGCAGCCTATCTCTCCCTTGAGATTTATTAATTTTTATCTTATATATTTGGATGCACTGGTGTTGGGTGCACAGATATTTATGATTTTTACTATCCTCTTGATGGAATGACTCTTTTATCATTATATGGTGACCTTTTGTCACTTTTTACATTCTTGACTTGTAGTATATTTTATCTGATATAAATATACCTAATCCTGTTCTTTTTGATTTCTGCTTGCATGGAATACCTTTTTTCACAAATTCACTTTCAGCCTATGTGTGTCCTTATAGGCAAGGTGGGTTACTTGTAACAGCATATAGTTGGGTCTTGTCACTTTACTCATTTAACTACTTGCTGTCTTTTAATTGGAGAATTTAGTCAATGTACATTTAGTGTTATTATTGATAAGTAAGGACTTATGACTGCCATTTTCTTGCTTGTTTTCTGGTTGTTTTGTAACTTCTCTCTTCCTTTCTTCTTTTTCTACTGTATTCCTTTGTGGGTAAGTGATTTTCTCTGGTAGAATGCTTTAATTCATTGGCTTTTATTTTTAGTGTATTTATTACAGGTTTTTGCACTGGGGTTACCATGAGGCTTATAAAACACATCTTAAAGATATTTTATTTTATCATTTATTTATTTATTATTCTGAGACAGGGTCTCATTGTCACCCAGGCTGCAGTGCAGTGATGTGATCTTAGCTTACTGGAGCCTCTACCTTATGAACTCAAGCAATCCTCCTACCTCAGCCTTCTGAGTAGCCGATACCACAGACATGTGCCACTATAGCTGGCTATGTTTTCTATTTTTTTTTTTTTTTTTTTTAAGGGATGGGGTTTTACCATGTTGTCTAGACCAGTCTTGAACTCCTGAGCTCAAGTGATCAGCTAGCTTCAGCCTCCTAAAGTGCTGAGATTACAGGTGTGAACCATGGCACCCAGCTGATATTTTAAAAAGACGACGACTTATCTGTGATCACAAAGATAAGACTAGAAACAAACAAACAAAACAAACTTTACCAAACCCCATAAAATCTTGCCCTTTATCTCCCCACATTTTGACTTTTTGTTGTCTCAGTTTACATATTTTTATATTGTCTGTCTCTTAGAATGTCACTGTGACTATTATTGTTTTTGATAGGTTTGTCTTTTAGACTTCATACTAGAGTTATAAGTGGATTGCACACCACAATCAGAGTAGTAGTAGAGTATTCTGGGTATGTCTTGTACTTAATTTTACCAGTGGGTTTTTTCCTTCAAATGTTTTCTTATGTATGTTAGTGTTTTTTTCTCTTAGATTGAAGAACTTCATTTGCCATTTATTTTAAAATGGGCCTGCTGGTAGTGAATTCTCAGCTTTTGTGTGTCAGGGAATGACTTTATCCCTCCTTCATATCTGAAGAATAGTTTTCCTGGTAGATTATTCTGGGATGGCAGTTTTTTTTTTTTTCTTTTAGCACTTTGAAAATGTCATCCCACAGTTACCTGGCCTGTATAGTTTCCATTGAGGAGTCTGTTGCTGGAAGAATTGGAGCTCCTTTATATGTTATTTACTTCTTTTCTTTTGCTGCTTTCATTTCTTGTTTTATTTTATTGTTTGAGACTGAGTTTCACTCTTGTCACCCAGGCTGGAGTGCAATGGCAGTCTCTCAGCTCACTCTGCCTCCTGGGTTCAAGTGATTCTCCTGCCTCAGCCTGCGTAGTAGCTGGAATTACAAGCACCCGCCACCATGCCCAGCTAATTATTGTATTTTTAGTGGAGATGGGGTTTTACCATGTTGACCAGGCTGATCTCAAACTCCAGACCTCAGGTGATCCACCTGCCTTGGCCTCCCCAAGTGCTGGGATTACAGGCGTGAGCCATTGTGCCCAGTCAACTTTTATAATCCTCTTTTTGTCCTTGACCTTTGAGAATTTGATTATTTTATGTCTTGGGTGGTCTTATTTGGGTTGAATCTGTTTCATGTTCTCTGGTCTTCTTGTACCTAGATACTTACATATTTCTTAAGTTTGGGAAGTTTTGAGTTATTACTTCTTTGGATAAGCTTTCTACCTTTTGCTCTTGCTGAATTCCCTCTTAAGCACCTATAATTCTTAGATTTGCCCTTTTGAGGTATTTTTCTATATAATTTAGGTAATCTTCATTCCTTTGTGTTCTGTTTCTTTTTTCTCCTCTGACTATATTTTCAAATAGCTTGTCTTTGAGTTTACTAATTCTTTCCAGCATTTGATCCATTCTGCTGTTGAGAGTCTCTAATAAAATTTTCAGTTTGACAGGTATATTTTTCAGTTCCAAAGGTATCTGTTTGATCAAAAACATATTTTAATCTCTTTGTTAAATTTCTCTGATAAGTTTTTGAATTGCTTTTGTGCGTTATCTTGGAGTTCACCAAGTTTCTTTAAAACTGCTATTCTGGATTCTTGGTAAGAGAGTCCACATATCAATGTTTTGTTAGGGTTTCTTGCTTTATCTGTTTGGGGAAGTCATGTATATTAGTCTGTTCTCACATTGCTATGCAGAAATACATGAGACTGAGACATTTATAAAGAAAAGAGGTTTAATTAGCTGTGGTTCTGCAGGCTGTACAGAAAGCATGACAGAATCTGATTTTTTTCCTCTATGAAACTTTTTCACCACCTACAGAAGTCTGGCCTGCAGGCCCTAACTCAACGATGGATGAATGAATGCAGTCTCACAGCATTACAGTGATACAAGTGGGCTAGGGATGGCCATTGGCTGCTTTCAGAGGGCAAAATGCAACCAATCGACCAAGACCCTCTGTCTGTCCACACATTTATTCATAACAGAGGTTATAAGTCAACACACGTGTGGATAATTCACATGGTTAAAAGAGTGGTTTTATGAATGATAAAAGTTTTGGTTTCTGGCCCAGAGTAAACACTATTAACAGGTCATTCCCCTTTGATCTCCCCCTGAGAGGCCCATCCATTACAAAGTTAACATGAGTAAACTAAGCAGAGACAAAGGGATGTGGGGTAAACAGACTTAAGCTGGGAAAAGCCTCTTCCCTATTTTCTCCTTAACTTAATGGACCAGCCTGCTGCTTTTCGTCTGCCCCAATAAAACCTTTTGGCCTTTCAAAAGGTTTGAGACTAATCTATAACTTTTCCCAATTTTTACTATTTTGCCAGCGACCCGGAGTGAATATCAACATTTCCCTCCCTGTTTTCAACAATATTAGGCTTTGTTGTCTGCTGGCCACTGATGCGTTCAGCTGTGGGTCTGTCCGGTGATGCGGTCATTGCTTTTTTTCTGGTTTTGCATCCTAGGATTAATAAATAACATAAGACAATTATAAGTACAATTAGCAACAGTCTTTTCCAGTCAAAGAGCAACTCCCAGGAATAGGGGTCTAACCAGGAAGAGATTATCTTGCACACCTTCCCATATTTTTTGGCTAGATTATTTACAAAAGCAGACATTTGTACTGACTCAGTAATAGATGCCACTGCAATGCTGTCTGTAGCCAGGATGACTATGGCTGAGACTATAAAGGCCGTAAGTGTAACTACGAATCTTTTGTATCTGACCTGTAGTATTACTTGAAATTTCAGTTTACTGTATGCCATTAATGAGGAACTATACTGGGGGTATGTTAATCTCTTTTAGTTGAGGAGTTGTGTTGTTAGAATCTGTGAACGGTGTATTAGTTTCAGTAACCAAGGCAGAAAAAGTAGCTTAGAAAATGAGCTTGATAGAGTGTAGCAAGTACAGGTTGCAGGCAAAATACAAAAATAAAAAATAAACAAATCCTAAGTAAGATTCGCTTAGCCTTCTGCGTTGTCGTCTTCAGCATCCCTCAGGTAACATCTGGGGCTTGTGTGATCTGAGGAAGCTGCATCGTCCTGCAGGATCTCTCTCAGGCTGGCTTGAGTTTTTTCTTCTTTTCATCCTTTTGATGAGGAATGCAGTCTCTTGGCTGGTACTGTTGTACTGGCAATTCTACAAGTTGTGCCTGTGCTAAGAGACTTTTATAATCTTGTAAAAGAGCAGGTTAGTACTTTAAAAACAACTTGTTGTGCTTTATCTTAATGTCCAGTTCACAGAAAAACTGGATATTTCTTTAACTTTTAACCAATATATTTATGCACAGAATTTCTTTTACAATTAATGTTTTAAAACTTGCTTAGACTTTCCAAACAAAATTTATACAATCTACTTGCATAAATTCCCTTTTATAATATTTTTCTTTCTTTTTCTTTAATCTTTCTGTTTTTGTCTTCTTTGGTTAAGCAGTGAAGTTATTACTTGTAAGTCTGCTTGCTTATTGCCATAAGCTAATAGGCAGTGAGCTGTGGGCTCCAGATTAGACTTAATTAAGATTAAGATTAAGATCAAGATTTTGTAGTAGAGAAACTGAGTAAGCCGAGTTACTTACTATATATGTGGGCTAAATGGAAAAGTGTTTAATGCCAGAATTAGGGCTCCAATCTCAGCTCTCTGACTCCTAGTAAACTTACAGTGATTGAATTAAGTGGTCCCTACCAACTGCACCTTTTCCTTGTTTACTTGACTTGTTAGTAAACAGTGTTAAAGCATTAGGTATGGAAAAGTGCAATGCTGCTTTGAACTGCTTTTTCCTTAAAGGAATCTTGATGATATCAGGATTATAACTTAGCAATTGACCATATGATTCATTAAAATAGTAAGTTGAAATTGGAAACATGAAGTTTAAAAGAAAATCTGAAAGCATTTCTGAAAACAGAGACTAAAAGAATGTACTTTAACCATGTGCTTAAAGTTGCAGGCAGAATAGCTCAAATCTTACAATTGAGTTTTTAGGGTGACCAAATTTAAGGACTTTAAAGTGGCAAACAGTTCTGAAAACTGACTTACTAGCTGAGCAAAGACTATCTCTAATTAGTTTTTCATGCGTATGTTTTTCCCATGCTTACATACAAATTTCTTCTTTCACTCTCTGAGAAATGGGCACATTTTGACTTCTTAATTCAACAAACTTTATTTAACTTGGCTTAAAATGTTCCTTTAAAGGATAATATGTATTTTTACGTGCTTAGCTTTTAATTGCTCTTTAACTAATGTGTGGGCCTTCCTTTAGAGCTGATTGAAATTTATTATTTAAATTTACAAAATTAAAGGTAAATAAGGCTTGTGCCAGTAGTGTTGCCTTTTAAGATAGAAAACAGGTTTTGCAACTTATCAACCATTTAGGAAAATTTTTCTACTGAGGAGAAAAGTTATATGGCTGGCTTTTAATTGCTCCTTACTAATCCATGGGCTAGCTGTAAATTTTCCCCCTTCAGAGGTTACTGTTTTGCTTAATTTGGATTTTAAAAGAGCTACGTTAAGGGTAGAGTTGAAGTAACAACTGTGGCTAATATCAGAAAAAGGTCTTACAAATCCTTACATTTTACTTAAATCTTAGCAGAGAGAATTACAATTTGGGATGTTGCTTGAATACAAAGAACACATGAAGTTTCACTGTGGGACACCTGCAGAGAGCAGCAGCAGTGGTGCGGGTGCTGGGATGACAGCCCTGCTGGCCCCGCCCAGGTGCTGCTTGCTGCTTTAGCTGCTGGCCTTGGGTGGAGCTTCCCTGCCAGAGCCTTTTTCCCCTTTTTTTCTTTTTCTTGGCCACGGCTCCGGCCTGTAATGCCTTTTTTCTTATTCTTTTATAAACATACACCTGATTGCCTTGCCAATGATTAATTACTGGGCAGGCTAAGAGTTCTTTTTGTAATGCTGCTTGCTTAAAGCAAATTCCTATAGCTGTAGCATCTTCCTTGTCCTTTTCCGTATTCATTAGATGCCTTTGTGCATGACTTCTCCTCGTTTGTTCCCAGAGCTTTACGTCCAGCATGCTCTTTACTGAGAACCATGGGCCTTGTGAAACAGCAGCTTGAATTAGGTTCTGTACTTTTATCTGTTGTGCTGATAACTGCTGTCCCATGATGAATCCCTAGCCTGAAACAATGCCTCCCTGAGCTCGGCAATCCCCCGTGGGTGTCAATGACTTACTGATTTCTTGACCAGTCTGCGTGGTTCTTTTTACTCTCCAGTCTTGGGAGGTCTTCTGTTCCTTCTTTCCTTCTTCGCAGTGATGATCACATCAGTTCACTTTGCGTTCGAGCACCTGCTGTGACGGGTATCATGTTGGGGTCACCACCTGAGATGTCAGTCACCAGCTGCAGAAGTCTGGCCTGCAGACCGTGACTCAACGATGAATGAATGAATGCACTCTCACACCATTACAGTGATACAAATGGGTTACGGACGGCCGTTGGCTGCTTTCAGAGGGCAAAATGCAACCAGTTGACCAAGACCCTCTGTCCTTCACACATTTATACGTAACAGAGGTTTTAAGTCAACATTATTTGTGGATAATTGACATGGTTAAAAGAGTGGTTCTAGGAATGATAAAAGCTTTAGGTTCCTGGCCTGGAGTGAACACTATTAACAGGTAATTCCCCTTTGATCTCCCCCTGAGAGGTCCATCCATTACAAAGTTAACATGAATAAACTGAGTACAGACAAAGGGATGTGGGGTAAACAGACTTAAGCTGGGAAAAGGCTTTTCCCTGTTTTCTCCTGACTTAATGGACCAGCCTGCTGCCTTTTGTCTGCCCCAATAAAACCTTTTGGCCTTCCAAAAGTTTTGAGATTAATCTATAACTTTTCCCAATCTTTAATATTTTGCCAGCCACCCTGGGTGAATATCGACACCTCTAGGTCTTGCCTTCTTTTTGACATCACATGGAGCCAGAAGTTCAGGTTTTCCTTGGCCCTAGTAAATGATTGGAGCTCTGCCTGACCCAAATGGAGAAGGTCTTAAAAGGGATTTCCCAATAGGGTGGGAAAGCTGGCTAGAATTTTGTGCTCAGGGGAGCTGTGGAACATACCTCCTATGGTGTCGTGCTGCTAACCAGCTTCTCTGATTTCGTATCTCCTTTGGCTGAGTCAAAGAAGAGTGTTTTTCTAGGGCTGAGGATGGAAGTCCCACCTCCGCACTTTTTCTCTGGTTGTCTTTCAGAATATTTCTCCTTTAGGTACTTATGAAACTTCCTGTGGGTTGAGCCAGGAACAGATCCCTTGCAAGGAACTCAAGACGGTGGGGACACTGATTATCCACTTCAATCTCATTTTTTTTTTTTTTAGTGTAGAAACTGGGGGTGAGGTGGGGGTAGTTTTCTACATGTTTGGTGCCAGGCAGATTTGGGAAAGGGATGTCACAGATTTGGAAGTCTGATTCTTATAGAGTGTTATTGAAGTTTTTTGCTTCTCTGTGGCCACAGGCACTGTTTCATTCTCATATTTGACTTCTGGGATATTGCTGGTGATAATCTCAGCATTGTACATTTGTTTTAGGTTTTCTGTGGGGAAAAAGTGAAGCCAGATTCCTCCTATGCAACCGTTTTAGAACCAGAACTCTCACGCATCCCATGGAACGTTTCTAGCCAGCAAGGTACAATGAGTAGCAAGGAAACAAACTTGTTTTCCAATGTTTCAGTTGACTCACAAGAATGTAAAATGTGACCTATCATTTTCATGTGGCCACTTTAAATGTTAACTAAATGTCTTAGATAAAAAGAGTTTAAAATACACATCCGCTTAAGTTAAAAAGAGAAAAACTAAGTTTAAAGTTTTATTATTCTTTGATAATTTTTCTTTTGATGCTACACCTAGTGACTACTATATTCTAAGACAGACATGTTCTAATTGCTCTTGAATCTTCAACTTGAAAGAAACTGTATGGTTTTATAAATTAGTGATAACAGTGAGTGTCTTTTTAAAAAAATATCTGCCATTTCGGACAAATGACAAATAGCTAATATTATTTTTTCTTAAAAGGAATTCTATTCTTTTAACATAGAGCTTCTCTTGTTTAATAAAACTGAAAGTAAAGAATACATAGAAATAGTCCTGCATCAGTACAAGTCAGGTTTTGGTTGCCAAAAGAGTTATGAAAAGTTTTAGTTTTCTACCTGGGCATGGTGGTTCTCACCGTAATCCCAACTATTTGAGAGAATTGTTTGAGGCCAGGAGTTTAAGACCAGCCTGGGCAACATGGTGAGACCCTGTCTCAAAGAGAAAAAAATGAAAGCATTTAGTTTTCTGACCATTTTATTTTTATTTTATATTTTAGTTTTTAATTGTTTTATTTCAATAGAATTTTGGGGGAACAAGTGGTGTTTGGTTACATGAATAAGTCGTTTAGTGGTGATTTCTGAGATTTCGGTGCACCCATCACTCAAGCAGTGTACATTGCACCCAGTATGTAGTGTTTTTTGCTCACCAACCCCCACCCTTTCCCCTGAGTCCCCAAAGTCAAATGTATCATTCTTATGCCTTTGCATATCTGACCATTTTAGATTCAGAATTATGGATAAGAGATTTTCAACCTATATTGATCATGTCTAGAAGCTCTGTTTGTTTCTTTTAAAAAATGTTCATGTAGCAGCAGATAACTAATACAACCAGAAATAAATGAGATGTTCTTTCCCCAAATTCTTGATAGTATATTGTGTTATTGTTACCAGGCAAAAGGGGCTCGCTGCTGGATGTGCTAGAAGCCAATACTATGATACTGGATTTCTAAGAAAAGATAAGCTTTTTATTATAGGTTGAACAACAAGGAGACAGGCATCTAGCTCAACTGTATCTCCCTGTGCTGGCTTTGAGGTAGTAATTTTATTAGAAAAGGTTTATGGGTGGATTCTGGGATTAGCAGGTGATTGGTGGAAGGAAAAGGGAGGTCTAGAAAGTCCTCAGTAATGCACAGTTATCTCTCCCTTCCTCTTCATGGGTCTCAGGTGAAAATTCAAAGGGAGTTAATATGAAATATGCCATAGAAATTCGGGCTGTGACTTTAACAAGCTTGTTCTGTGCAAACTCCATTTGGCCACATCGGTTCCAACTAATTTTGGCCATTTTTGTTATCTCACAAATGGAAGGAATTTCAGTGTTTCAGCAAGTTATTTATTTTCTTATATGCTATCTTGCAAACTCAAAAATTTCTGTTAGTTATTGGTTTCCTATTGTTTGGGGCACAATTTCAGTTTCAACTTTTCAGCAAGTTGTTTCTTTTCTTATATGATAGCCTATAAACTGAAGAATTTCATCATTAAAAAAAAAACTCTTTGGAGCATGATTTCTTTATCAAACTTAAAAAAAATCCCCAATATAACAAGGAATTTCCAGCATTTTAACCTGAGACGGAAGACCATCATTGAATGCAGATTTCAGTTACCAACCTAGAACTTGCCTAATTCTTCTATGTACTGGAGCCTAGATGTGCATATCCTTGTCAATCAGTTCGGCTTAAGAGAATCTTCTTTAAAATCATCTTTTCAAATAGGAAAAAGCCCCAAATTGTTTTATCAAATTTTTCATTATAGTTATCCCATTTCTAACAAAATTTTAGTGCCATAGTTATATTGTATAACTGCTTATGTACAGAGGCTCTTTGGAGGACCACCAACCATTGTAA
The DNA here is from genome assembly GCA_963573385.1 of Cacajao melanocephalus. NCBI lineage: Eukaryota > Metazoa > Chordata > Mammalia > Primates > Pitheciidae > Cacajao > Cacajao melanocephalus. Next base: position 3,739 of record CAUYLG010029393.1, on the reverse strand, counting down.
TACCTAGGATTTTTGCTGCCTCACCTGGAATCAGTTTTGCCCCTGTGGAGGTGATATAATCCCTGATATGAAGGCATACATTGAGAGAAATAGGACAAGATATCAATCCAAATTTTAGCACAGATGACAATACTTTAAAAGAAAATCAATAAAAACAATTTAGTCATTATTTCTAGGATATGAGATAATGAGCAATTATTTCTTTTATTTCTCTTATATTTCTAGTTTCCATTATATACTTACATATACCTCTAGGGGATGTTGTATAGATTCTATAATATTATTATGTATTCTGTAATATTACGTGAAAGAAAAACTATATCTTTTCCTTTCCCTAAGTCATACGTGTTTAACTATACTAAATTTTAGGTGTTAGATGATTTATATATCTTCAGTGTTAACAGAAACTGAACATATTGCTCTAGTATTTATTACTCAGTGAGAATTTGTGATATTATGCAGATTTGATAACATTTTCATGGAGATTTAATAAAAAACATTGACATAATCATTCTACAAACATTTATTGTCTGTGTAATTCGTGTCAGAAGCTGATTAGACACAGCAAAATCACACGTGAATAAGAAGGTCTATATTGTTGAAAAGCTTATCAATGTGTCTTCTTTAAATACACATACAAACAAATAACTAAATAAAAATGGGATAATGCCATATACTTATATGGTCAGTGTTTTCAGGGAATATAGACCATAGACTGATGAGATTGATAAATACTTTTCAGATGAGATAAGATTTCAACAGAGTATAGAAGGTTGACTAGAATGTTTTTAAGTGGTAAATGCCTAGCAAAATTTAGGATCACCAATTTTTAACAAAGGAAAATTATATTCTTTTTTAGTGTCCACAATTTTATCATTCTGTACTTTTTTCTTTCTTCCATAGTCCTTATGACACATAAAGTTTATAGCGTCTTTGTGCTTTCCTTATCCTCTGATTTCGCTGTCCTGTCTCATATTTTTTACTTTTACCAAGGTATGTACGATAATTTCAAAGTCATTTGCAAAGAAAAGATAACTATTAGGTACTGGGCTTAATACATAGGTGATGCAATAATCTGTACAACAAACCCCCATGACATGTGTTTATGGATGTAACAGACCTTCACATATACCCCCAAACCTAAAATAAAAGTAAAAAAAAAAAAGAGGAATCAAAACCTTCAAATAGATGTTCTTGCTGTGGAAATTTAGAAGCCACAGGATTTAAGGATTGTAGAGAGATCATAAGTCCTTATTACTCCCATTCTCCTACTCAATTACTTCGTGTAGGCTGTAGGTTACTCTCTCTTTGAAATGACATAGCAAGGTCACTGTAGATGTGAAGAATCTTTCACTTGCAGAGAGGATTTTTAATCTCTGAAATGGCTGATTTGCAGAGAAGTGGAGTCGTTTATCCTTTAGCATAGGGATTTCCAAATTTTGAACGTGTTTATCAGTAAAACAAAGTAAAGCAAAGTAAAAACATAAGCTTCCTAAATTTTCTTTTGTCATTTAAGAGGACCAAGCTTTGAGTGTTGTAGAAAGTAAAAAGTTCCTCTTCAAAGTTTCCCTTCTTGTTAAATAATTAGAATAATAAATGTTAGAAATAATAGTTTGTTTTAAAGACTTTCTTCAAAGCCTTCTTGATTTTTGGTAATAACTCTTTGTTAAGTCCTATTCTATGTAGCTGTTAGACATGCTTATAGGCAAGTAGTGCATTCTATGTCTTTGTACTTTAACCAAGATATCTGTGCTGAATGTGCTCACAGGCATGTCCCAGCTTGCAGCCTACGACCCTTCTTTATTTGAACTTCCTCTTTTCCTTTGTTCTCCATTGCGTTTACCTATTTAGAAATGTTTTAAGTTGTTAGCCAATCTGGTTTAGTTTAGATTGTGAGGTCCTGCTCCAACCAGTGGAGATAGGACACAGTAAGGACCCAATGCATAAGAAATAAATATGTCTGCCTTTCCTTTGTTCATTGCACTCTTGGAGCAAGATGGCTAATGGGAGAACCCTTTCTGAAGAAAATAAAATTGCCTTGCTGAGAGATCCTTCATCTCAGTGCTAATTTTTCTTTGTGGCACTATCTGTTTCCAAGAAGCGTGAATATGCTTTGAATAAATGAATTGATTTAACTTCTCTTGATAAATGCCAATACTTCTTTAGTGCTCTATACTTTTTTCCATCTAATTCATAATTTTGCTAAACATTTTTTTTATCCACAGTATTCTGTTTAGTGCACTCTTTACATATTTGTTTCCTAAAGTGTAGATTGGAGGGTTAAGGCTGGGTGTGATGATTGTGTAAAGAGAGTTAAGAACTTCCCTTCATCTTGGGATATGGCATTCTGTGGCTTCATGTATATATAAATGATTGTTCCATAAAACAGAATTACTGCTGTGAGGTGGGAGCCACATGTATTAAGGACCTTTTGCCACCTTATTGCTGACTTGATCTTCATTACAGCTTAGGTGATAACTCCATGTGAGACAAGAAATAGTGATAGAGGTATGAAAAAAATACCACTAAAAAAAAATAACAATCTCAACTACTTTTGAATAGACATAAGCCATCTTGATCAATGCTCACATCTCACAGAAAAAATATCCACTTCCCAGTGCCCACATCTTTGCAACATCAAAGTTAAGGAGCAAACAAGGCACTGCCAAGACCACTCAACCAAGGCAGTGAGCACCATCTTCTGGCAAAGCTGAGGGTGCATTATTAAGGGATAGTGAAGAGGTTGGCAGACAGCAGCATAGCAATCATAGGCCATCACAGCCAAGAGAAGACATTCTGTGGCTCCAAAGTCAAGGACAGAGAAGAATGGGAGCACACATCCTCCATCAGTAGATTTTTTTGGACCCCACTGATTTACCAGCATCTGGGGAATAATGCTACTTGTATAGCAGAGGTCCAAAAAAGACAAATTGGAGGAGAAGAAATACATAGGGGTATGGAGCTGGGTGTCTAGATAAGATACAAGAATAATGGTTGTATTTCCTACCAGAGTCACAATATAGATAATGAAGACAACCACTGAGATGATGTGTTCTAATTGGGGTCAGTCATAAAACCCCACAAGGATGAAGTCTGTTCCAGAATTTCTACTGCTCCTTATGAAAAGCTAGGAGACAGCTATACTGGAAAGATGGCAGAGCAAGAGCAAAGAAAAATCCCTTTGGTTCCAGAAAATCTCCTGAAAAAGAGGAAGGCTTATCAGGCCCTCAGAGCCTCTCAGGCAAAGCAGGCACTTTTGGAAAAGAAGGAGCAGAGGAAAGGAAAAGGGCCCAGGTTTAAGTGATTGGAATCATTGCTACATGATTCCTGGCAGCAGACATGTGACAAGCTGTGCCTCAGATGACTAGAAGTGAAGCCTCACGCCTTGGAATTGCCAGATAAACATTCTTTAGCCTTTGTCGTACGCATTGAAAGGATTGATGGTGTGAGTTCACTGGTGCAGAGAACCATCGCAAGACTTCGCCTAAAGAAAATTTTTAGTGGTGTCTTTGTAAAAGTCACCCCCCAGAACCTAAAAATGCTGCGTATAGTGGAAACTTTTGTGACCTGGGGGTTTCCAAATCTGAAGTCTGTCCGGGAACTCATTTTGAAACGTGGACAAGCCAGGGTCGAGAATAAGACCATCCCTCTGACAGACAACACTGTGATTGAGGAGCACCAGGGGAAGTTTGGTGTCATTTGCTTGGAAGACCTCATTCATGAAATTGCCTTCCTGGGG
>CAUYLG010029392.1:0-39954 GCA_963573385.1 Cacajao melanocephalus | reverse complement strand
AAGGACTGGGAACACCAGGTGTTGTACTGAACCGAGCATAGAAAGTTAACACCAAGACAAAAGTAGGTCAAATTGCAGGGTCTTTATTGCTGGCGACCACTGAGGACTCACGTCTCTCCAACCTGTGGCCCCGGAGGGAGGGTGTCAATACCTTTTATACCTTTCTCCCGGGTAAGGGTACGTGGTGGGGGTGGGGGTGAGGAGCCTCAGGCATTCTGAGGGCTAGTGAATTCTGCAAATCACTTTCTGGGCGGAGATGAGGGTGAGGGGCGGGGGTGAGGGTGAAGGGATTCAAACATTTAGGGGATTCCATAAATCATCTCCCGGGCAGAGAGGAGGGTGCGGGTGTCCGGACATTCCAAGGACTAGAGGACACATTGTGGATATATTGTCACTTTGACTGTTACTTAAATGGCTTACAGAAGTCAAGATAAGTCTTAGTTTGCAAATCATCTGGGTTGTAGTAGAAATAACAGATCTTATTTATTACAGGGCGCAGGGACCATGATGGAATTAGCTTGGGCTGTTTATTCTAGTCACTACCGGTAAGTAAAGGCTAGTAATTTTGGCAGTTACTGATAAGGAAGGTATGCAGCCTTTGCAGAGAAAGGCTGGCAGTTTTATTTACAGGAGCCAAGGCCAGCAGTTATTGTGAGGAGAATGGGGCAGCTGTTACAACTTATTTTAAAACACAACTTTGTCTTTTATAAAATAGTGTTGTTCAGGCTCTAACTTTAGGCCAGCTATAGCACACAAGCATTCTTTTAAGGAGTGTACATAGGGCTAGACACAGCTCGGGATGAGGAGGGAGCCTGAGCAGCTCTGAGGGAGGAGTCTCTGGGAGGAGGTCGCTACACACACTGATGAACAGTGGTTTTTCCACAGCCCTTAGGCTACCAAGAAGAAGGGTAACATTTGCAAAAGAGAGGAGCTGGAGGAATACAATGGGAACAACCTTCAGAAGAGAAGGTGCTCAGGGGAAGCAGGAGCTTTGAATAGAGTATGAGAGAAGAATTAAGAAATTGAGGATTCCCCTTCATCCATGAGATGAGGGAAGCTTGTTTCATGCGACACACAGGGGTGGGGGAGGCAGAGAAAGATCCCTTGAAGAAGCGGCATCAGGTTTCCTCACTGGACATTTCTTCATGCTTTTTTTGGAGATGATAGAATATTGGCTTGAATGAACCAAATGGACTCGTTATTTGACTTAATATGCCATTTTATGTTTGTAATAAGGTTCACTGTGGCAGAAAATTGAGTCTATTGTGCAAAGCAGGTCATCCTCTCCCTGTCATAGTTTTGGATCTGCTAGTGGCCTCTGTGCTCACCTGTGAGTCTCACATTTCACTAAATAAAGAGTTGTGAATCCCAGCAATTCAGGAGGCTGAGGCAAAGGATACCTTAAGGCTAGGAATTTGAGACCACCCTGGGCAATATAGTAAGACCCTGTCTCTAAAAACATTTTGTAAATTTAACCAGGCATCGTGTCTTGGACCTGTAGTCCCAACTACTCTGGAGGCTGAGGTGGGAGGAGGATTGAAGCCCCAGGGTTTAGGCTTCAGTAAACTATGGTCATGCCACTGCACTCCAGCCTGGGTGACAGAGAGATCTTATCTCTAAAAAATAAACAAATAAATAGAGTTGTGTGTAGCATGATGGGGATTCATAAAAATGACTGGCATTTGTGACTTGCCTACTGTGTGCCAGGACTCTCTGTATCTTCTCCAGTGCTTAACACAACCTTTCAGAGGAGTATGAATTGAATGCAGCTCAAGGAATTATGTAATTTACTTCAGACCGAGCTACCAACATACAGCACTGCTGAGGTTTGGATGTCAATACAGATCCTGTGACATATTCTATTCACTAACCACATCAGTGGTTCCCAAATGCCGGTCTGTGGACAATCCCATCCCCTGCACCAGAGACTCTGGTTCAGGAGGTGTCATTGGCTAGGCTGACCAGGAAGCAGACCTTTAAATGAAAAGATATGAGGGCAAATGGTTTATCGGGAGGTGATTCCAGGAAGCGAGTGGAAGTGAGTAGGAAAACTGAATAAAAAAGGAAACTACATCAGCAAGTATTTTGATGTATTTTCCTTTTTTATTGAGCAAGTTACTGCTCTAGGCAACTGAGGCTCAGTCTTGCTAGAGAATTCTGGGAGATGGTAAAGGGCATGTGTCACAGTTGGCCCATTCTGAGGGGCAGGAAACTGGGGAGATTTCCACCAATTCCACTCCGTCAATGATTGCATGATGTCTCTGGGGGCATTGAGCCCTTGACACCACTGGCTCCACTGCACATGAGCCAAGCCTGCTCCCAAGGCCAGAGAAGCTTCCAGGCCAAGGGCTACAGGTGTTTGAAGTCAGACATGCCATCTGTGGCAGCAGAGGTGAATCTAGGGAGATACAGGCAAGATAGCAAACATCAACCACAGGCTTAAGGTGGGGATAAGAAGTCTACAGTAGTAGTGAATTAAAAAATTCACTACTTCTCAACAAATGGTGTGGGGAAAACTGCATATCCACATGGAAAAGAATGAAGTTGGACCCTTATCTTACACCTACACAAAAATTAACTCAAAATAGATCAAGGGCCTAAACATAAGAGCTAAAACGATAAAACTCTTAGAAGAAAACGTAGGAGAAAAGCTGCATGGCATTAAATTTGGCAATGACTTCTTGAATATAATCCTAAAAGCACAGGTAACAAAAGAAAAAATAGACAAATTGGACTGCATCAAAAATAAAAATTTCTCTACATCAAAGGACACGGTCAACAGAGTGAAAAGACAATACGGTGAAAACAGCAAGTGTTGGGAAGGATATGGGCGATTGTAACCCTTGTGCATGCTAGGTGGGACTGCAAAGTGGTGCAGTCCCGATAAACCATTTGCACCATTTTCTGAGGATGTAGTTCCTCAGAAAAACCAAAAAATAGAATGGCCATTTGATGTCGTAATCCTACTTCTGAGTATGTATCCCAGGAAATTGAAAGCAGAGTCTTGAAGAGATATTTGTTCACCTGTGTTCACATTAGCCGCAATAGCCAAGAGATGTGAGCAACCCAAGTGTTCATTGACAGATGGAGTGGAAAAACCAAATGCAGCATCTCCGTACAATGGAATAGTATCCAGACTTTAAAAGGAAGAAAGTTCTGACACATGCCACAACCTAGATGAACTTTGAGGACATTATGCTAAGTAAAATGTTGGTTGCAAAAGAACCAATACTACATGACTCGACTTATATGAGGTACCCAGAAGAGTCAATTTCATAGAGCCAAAAAATAGAATGGTGGTTGCCAGAGTCTCGGGGAGAGGGGGAATGGGCGCCGTTCGGTGGTTACACACTTCAGTTTTGCAAGGTGAAACAGTTCTGGAGATTGCCTGTACAACAGTGTGAATTATCCTTTATAACATTGAACTGTACACTTAAAATGCTTAAGATTGCAAAATTTAGGTTACATATATTTTACCATAATATTTTTCTAAATAGTTCTCTCAGCAGTTTAAGTATAATGAGCAGCCAGATCTGGGATTACTGGATTACATCCCATTGTGTTACTGGTGATCAAATTGGCCCAAATCCTTTAAAAACTACACATGTTGCACTTCATACAAGAAGGAAGGCTTATAAGGGGGTTTTCTCAATTCACTGTGCAAAATATAAAGGATAAGAATTCAAGAGTAAAGGGAGGCAACTAAAGGAAATTTAATCTCCCCTTCCCTTTTCTCCTTATAAAGTAAGTAAAATTTCATCATGAAAGTAAAAGGTAAGCCATGTTCAGTTTCTCCATTTGGAAAGCATAAAAGTAGGCAATCTTTTTAAAACATCAGGCAGTGGTCAGAATTAATCTGGCACCTATCCTATCAAACGTTATCATCATAAACTATCACTGGGTGCTTTTCTACACAGCTTTTCCACATAACAAACAACCTCTCAATCTCAGTGGCTTCGAACAAGAAACACTTACTTTTAGGTTCACAGGCCAGAATGTTGGCTGAGGTTTTGCTGATGGAGGTTGGAATTTTCAGGGTCAGGGTAAATTCAGGTTTCTGGTCAATTTCAGATTCGCTTATGTCCTCATGATGGGGTCCAGGGTGAAGGGGCAGTAGCTTTGCAGGGTACTTTTTTCTCAAACATAAGATCCCAGAGAAGAACATAACTAGCTAGCAGAAACATCTCCTGCTTCTTAAAGCTTAGGTTCAAAACCAGCACAATGTCACTTACATCTACGTTCTATTTGTGAAAACAAGTCACATTGCCAAGGCTGGTATCACTAGAGGATGCTGCAAAGTTACAAGACAAAGGACTAGGAAGGGAGTGAAGAATTGAGAACAACAATTCAATTTACCACATTAGGGAGGAGAGCAAACCAGGATCATTTCAGGGGGAAAAAATAAAAATAAAAATAAATTTTAAAAAACTTGGGAAAAATTCATCAGAGCGGCAGTGCAGCTGGCAGTTTAAAGTCAAGTTTTGCAGACTCATCTTGGAAACAGAGGTCTCAATCCAGGTGGGTGTCTTGTTCATAAACAAGGGAGGACCATCTGGGGCAGTGTAACATAGAGTAAAGCGGGGGTCTGCCCTGGGGGGAGAGCACTGCTGAAGCTAGGTTCTAAGACCAGGACCTTCAGTCAGTGTGCTGAGGATGGGGGTAGACACATGCACGTTCCACTTGGGTGCCAAGGATCTGGAAGAACTGGAGAGGAAGCAGTTGGCCCAGGCAGAGCAAACAATCATGCTGGCATTCTTTACTTGGAGGTGGAGTTGAGAGGCCACCAGTGCCACATACAGACATGGGTGTCTTGCCAGTTCACTTCCAGGTGCCCAGGGTCCAGCTGCTCCACAAGAAGCTAGCAACCCAACACGCCATGACTGCAATGGGAGATGTGGCTTGGTGTGGAGGGGGTGAAGGAGAATGAGATGAACAATAACCAAAGATAATGATTTCAAAGAGTACATTTCTTCCTAGGGAGCAGGTTCAAGGAGAAAAATCTGAATCCACAGTGTTCAGTCCCAAAGGTCCTAAGTCCCCCTATCTCTAAAAGGACAAGAAGATGTTAGACATGGCACGGAAGGGAGGACTTTGCTGCTAGTCAGATGTTGAGAGAACCTCATTAATCTGGAGAAGGAACACCACCAGCAACAAAATAATAAACACCAAATTGGAGGTGGGGAGAAAACAAACACACCAAATGAGAAAGACCAGTGGGAAGGGCAAATGATTCCTGATCTTTCCAGAAGAATTTTGTATGGATTGCGAAATGTCCAGGTTCCTGGAAAATTAAGTGTGTCTCCTGCAGATGCTGTCAGGGGATGCCAGGAGCAAGACTGCTCTCAACAATAGTCAGTGGACACCCAGCAACGGAGGGCGGCGGCAAGAGCTGGCAGACTCGTGAGAAATCCCACCTTCTCGCTGGACCCCTGAAGAGTTCTAGAATGCTGCTCTTTCAGATAATCAATCTATGGAGACAAAGTGTATAGTTTGTTAGTATCAGAAAGATCACAGTTCCCTGATAGTTACTGAAGATTTACATGGAGAGCACGGTGGCCGCCTCTCTGTTCGTAGCAGGGACTGACACACGCAGATTTCAGCCACCGCTGCTCCAGGCCCGCTGCTCACTGCGTGCTGAGCTCTCTGGGCTGGTAGACCTGTGCTGAAGGTTTTTCCATGCTGCATTTTCCCAATCGGGATTTACAGGGTTTGCGTGTTAAGTTCAAGGTCCCGCATTACTCAACTTGTTTTTGTGATTACCACGGTCTTCCTTTCTTCCTGATGCCACACAACCTCCCAGAAACTAGGGAAGCCATGTCTGATTTCAGACCTGAGGGAGAGCTACGAGTTGTTATTTTAGCATTAGATTTTCTAGCATAAAATATTAAACCCCTCCTTAATAAAATGTAGCTTGAGATAAGCTTGCACAATTAACATGGAAGACAAAAACATTGTTTCCTGGTAATCGCCCATGGGACTAGAACCTCTTTCTAAAGATAGAGATACAGATGTGTGCTCAAGGAAAGGATAAAGGCTCTTCAGTAAGAGGCGGCACAGTTGGCGTTTGAATGGTTTTAGCCTAGTCTTCTCCTTATGAGGACCAGAAAACCTAAGGCCAGCACTGAGGAATGGTTCGACCTCCTTTCCTGAAGGAAGATTGCAGAAGGGCTTGGAAAACTGAATGATAAACTTGACCCCATTTCTCCTAGGGCCAGGAAGTGGCTGCACTCAAAGCAGGATTTCCTGGCAATTGCTCTGTAATGTTTTACTGAGAAAGGAGATATCTGGAGGATAAGAGGAAAGAGGGAAAATGATAAATTACCAACTGTTTCAACAGCAACAACGAAGGACTCCAGAGAAAATCAGGAAACTCAAGCCACTTGAGGAGGGTAGAAACAATGTGCTATTGTTTTCTAGAAGTCATCATGGAAGAATTTCATCAACGGAACTGCAAACTGTGGAAGCCTTGCAGAGCCCATGTCATGCCTGAGGGACAAACGTCTCAGCCTGCTGAAAATCTGAAGAAGCCCAGAATGGGGGAGAGGAAGCAGCAGGCACACCACCCAGTGACACGCGTTAATTCGCGAAGGAGGGAACTGAGGTCCACAGTCTGTTCCTACACTCTGAAATAAAAGGGGGACATTTTACACCTTGGTTGAAATGAGAAGGATGTGCCTGGCACTTAGTGTACTCTTGGTTAATGTCACGTGGACCATTTAAACGATGCCCAAACTCTCTGGTAAAGTGGAAAATAGAGGCAACCTGGTATGCCATCAGGGTCAGCATCAGGGAATATAAGCTCATTAGTGGGTTAGCACATACCTCCTTTTCCTGCTGAAAATCATGACTGGCCTCCAACCAAAAACACCCCTTCATGCCATTGAAGCAGGTCTTCAGTCTCCCTACACACCTCGCCTTATGTGACCACATTCCTTCCCTCCTGCAGCTGCTCTGGATTGAGAGAAATCTAGGAGAACAGGGAGGAGATTAGGTCTTGTCCTTCTGATCCTGCAGGCTGGCATCCTTCTCCTCTGAGCCACTGCCTTCCTGGGGGCTGCCTCTTGTGCAATCTAAGCTGGCAGTCATTTCTGGGTTTTGAACCCATCATTCATTCCAGGCTCACGGAGCACAGACTGCACACAGAACAGTGGGGCCGTAGCAGGCTGGGCCTTGCCCCCGAAGAGAAAGCACACCTGTAATTCTGGAAACACGCTGTGGAGGCATGAAACCTCTCTGGGGGCACAAGACTAAGTGAGGCCTCAGAGAATGAGGCATGGAAGTGAGCCATAAGAGGAGAGGGAGGAGTGTGTGAACCAGAGGGCCAGGACTGAAGTCCCCAGGAACGGCAGGTGGAAAGATCTGGAAGGGAATTTTCACTCCCTTGAGAACAAAAGGGATGGAGTGAAGAGGCCAGCAATGGATTTGGGACAAGACCACAGGGGACCTCTGGGGCCATGATGAGGACTGGAGATTTCACGAAGCAGAGAGAAGGCGTGAGGGCTTATGCAGAGGGAAGGCTTAACTAAGCGTATACCCTGTCTGAAAAGTTCATTTCTGTTGCTGTGTATAGAATGACGGAGAGGGGAATGGGAGTAGGGAGGCTACTTAGGGAGCAGCTTCAGTAGCAGGAGGTGCTGCTGGGTTGCTCTAGGGCAGAGGCCGCAGAAGAAGGGACCTGGGCCTGTGTGAGACACCTGTTGAAGGCAGGATCCACCGGGGTTGCTGCTAGACCGATGCGGGGCTAAGGGCGAAGGAGAACCTGCCAGGCCAGCTTGCAGCGGAAGCAACCGGGCAAGTATGGTAAACAGGAAACATTAGGAAACAAGATACTGGGTTGAGGAAAGTTATGGTGAGCTCAGGTTTGTACTTAAATTTGAAGTATCCAGAAGACAAGCATGGGGGTTCGCCACTTGACTTCGGCGCACGGAAACTTGTTTGCTTTGCACACAAAAGTGGAGGCATTCATACCTCTCCCACAGGACCATTTTTGATTGAGGCGCTAACCTGCATCAAGTTTGTAGAAGTGGTAAGCCGTATAGCAGTGTGAGATAGAATATCCATCGGGAAAAGAATGTACCGATTAGCAGGCAGAAAAATGCTGGTTCCCAAAGAGCAGGGCTGGTGGGGGTCATCGTGGAAAGCTACTGCTAGCTGTGAGCAAGCAGCTCGCACTCCCCAACAACACATGCATTCCACACTCGATTCTGCGTGTGCGTCTATGTGTGTCTGCATTACTGTGAGCGTGTCACACGTGTGTGTGTGTGCCTGTGTGTTTATGTATTTGTGTGTATGTCTATGTGTTCAATTCACAGGATCTACGAAGAACTAAGACACAAACAGGAGGGAAGTTTCTAAAATGAAAGCTAAAGAGACAATCCCAGGATTTGGCGAACATGTTGGAAATTCTTTGCTCTTCTTACCCAGGTCAGCAGGGTGACTGGGCAGGAGAAGGTAATATTTCAAAGACGGACAATTTCCTTGTGGATATCCAAGAAACACTGACCAAAGCACTGTGGGAATAAAGAAAAATGATAAATGATTGAAAGTCCTAAAGGGCACACAGAGATGTGCACTTTTCCAAGTGGAGAAGAATGGCGATTGCATAAGTACCTGATAAGATAGTTCCTGGAAAGTCTCATCCTCTTCCAGAAGGTAGGACAACTCATGAATTCCAAAGAAGCCACTCCCCCATGAGTCAGGGCACAGACACCTGGCGATAGATGTCTGCTTTTCTGTCAAGCTTCTCTCTACCCTGGCTTATTTTCTGGAGAGATTCACTTCATGATCTCAGGGGCAGGAACATTAAACCAGGGAGTCAAATGCAGGATCCTGTTGTTCTGGCCCTAAAGAATAGACCTAGATGCACTTGTGGCCATAGTGTAAGTGACCAGAAGTATTCCCCAGGATTTTTCTACCAGCATACAGACAAAAGTGTCCAAGGATGACAGACAGATCTGCCAGCTACCATGCCTGCAGACTCCCAGTCAGCCCACCTGGAAGAAACAAAGCTAATAGTCAGCTATTGCTGTGTACAAGTCACCCCAACATGTAGTGGCTTACAACAAGGGCTATTCGTCTTTCCTTCTTCTTCATTCTGCGGTTGAGGCGCAGATCTTCTGCTGGTCTTCCTTTGGCTCCTCATGCGGCTGCTAAGCACCCAGGCCCCAAGCACATGAGCTTATTGAGCCTCTGCTTGCCTCATGCCATTGATGTGCGATTGACCAGAGAGAGCCACATGGCCAAGCCCAGAACTAGACTAAAAGTGGACACCAGGAGGCATGATGAATCAGGATCCGTCATTGTGACCATTGATCACAGCAAAGTTCAGATGCTCCTGGTGGCATCAAAGTTTATGGTTCTGGGATCTCTGATTTGTGTCCCCCTCATGAGAAGATCCTTTATTGATGAAGACGACTAGACATCAGAGATTACTTTCATCCCATAATGCAGAGAAATATTTCTAGCAAGGAAGATAGGGGAGAGAGAATACCTTGTTTATTCAATCTGCAGTAAGTGTTACCGAGAACCTATCAAAACCTTATCTAGAACAAAAAGAAAGATTACACACCCTACCAGTATTCAAGTAGCTCACAATCTTCTGGGAAAATGAGCCATTCACATACAGAAAATCAAAGTATAACACATTGATGGAGACACCATGGGGCAGACGTAATGCTATTATTTATTGAGCATGGACTAGGTGCTTCAACATCCTTTCACAGCAGCTGTGGTTTTACCCCATGCTCAGAGACAAAACAAGAAAGCTTGGAGAACTTAGGCAACTTGCCTGAGGCAGAACTGGCAAGAGAAGCCATCATAGGGAAGGCAGAACTTCCTACCATGGAAAGTCCCCGGCAGCAGACACCACCCCAGTGCTGTGGGAGGTTCAGCTGTGATGGGTAGGGTGGTGTGAAGACTGCAGCACTTCAGGGTCAATACGGTGAAGCGGGGGCTGGGGTTCCTGAGGCCGTGTGAGAAGGGCAGTATTACATCAACCCTGCTGGTCCTACTGCAATCCGTGCTGCTAGACTTCCCGTTTTACCCATAGTACAGCTTTTCATAATTATATTGTATTATTGATAAATAAAATTGTAATGAGTCACTTTTTAAAAAATGCAGCCAGTGTTTTTCCTGGTCCTCCTTTCAATCCTCAGAAAAGTGCCATAAACAGCCAATGTCAATGAACCATCTTCAACTTATATATTCGAGTAACTCATTGGCCAGGCTGAACCTGCTTATTTCATGGATAATGATAAGTAATCTGACCTATTTGCCTTTTGATGGCTGGTCTTCTCCAATGCCTCTGAGATGGCAGCTGGCCTATGCATGGCTGTTGTCTAGACATACATCAGATCAGAGGAAAGGATGCCTTTTACCAGGGATCCATGGGTAGATGCTCTTTCCTTTAGCAGATCACTGTTTTAGTACACTCCTGCTGTTCTAGCAAAATACCTTCGACTGGGTAATTTATAAATAATGGAAATTTATTTCTCACAGTTCTAAAGGATGAAAAGTCCTATATTAAAGGCACCAGCAGATTCAGTGTCTGGTGAGGGCTTGAGGGCTGCTATTTACTTCCAAGATGGCATCTTCTCCCGTCCAGGTACTAACCAGGCCCAATCCTGCTTACCTTCTAAGATCAGATGAGATTGAGCACATTCAGGGTGGTACAACCGTAGACAGAGATAGCATTTTCTTGTTGCGTCCTTGCATGGTGGAAGAGCAAGTGGGTAAAACAGGCTTCCCCAAGCCCTTTTATAAGGGTACTAATCCCACCCCCTCCTAATCATGTTTAAAGGCCCCACCATTTAATACAATCGCATTGGTGTTTCAACATGAATTTTAGAAGGACACAAATATTCAGTCATAGCAACCACAATATACCAGTGCCAGAGCAGTTTTAATATGTTGTTAGGATCCATTCCTGTAGAAGAACGTGTAATGGTCTCAGATGCTCATGGTAGTTGCTTGCTTCCCTATGACTCTGATTCCAGAGGCAGATCTAAGATCTACACTGCTGAAATAAACTGAATAATCCCAGAAAACTCTCCAACAATTCTTATCCCCATTAGTTTTTGGCCACTATAATCAGCGCCAAGTTTTTAACCTTAACTGCGTAGCCAGACTTGTTTGGGGAAGAAACAGCTAATTTTCAAAATGGTTCATTAGAAAACCTCATTATGTCATCAACTTAAACCTACCCTGTCCTTGATCCTACAAAGATTTCCTTCCTCCATCAATCTAGTTCATAGCCTTAGAATTACCTCTCCCAAACAAATTGGAAAAAAAAAAAAAGACCTTCAGATGGGGCAGTAGCAAAGACTGATCAAATCCAGTGAGTTGTTTTGTATTTTCCCAAGCCTTGGCTTAGGAATGAGATGCCTGGAGAACTGACTCAATTTGCCTGAGGCAGAACAGAGGAGGCAGAACTTTCTATTATGGAAAGTCCCCAGGGATGAGAATGGTGTGCATGACTGGTAATTAAGAATAGTCTGGGATCCTGTAACCTACTGAGGCAAAGTTTTCTCATAAACTGTCATGCAAAACAAATGTACTGTAGAATAATCAGAGTGTCATGGAAATATTAGTGTGACTGAAAGTATGTATATTTAACATTTTGATAATACTGCCCAATTGTCCTACTGAGGGCCACACCAAATTCCTCTGTCTAGAGCATCTCTTTCTTCATCATCACACAGTATTATTAGACTTCCATCAAGCTATAAAACAAAAAATGGTGTTTCATTAGTGTCATCATTTGTGGTCCTTCAACCATGAGTGAGACGGAGCACCTTTTATTATTTTTGGAAGCCATAACTACTTCTTTTCTTGTAGCTATTTTTTTATATCCACTCTCCATTTTTCTTTGGGGGTTATATGATTTTTCTTATTGAGTTGTATGAGCTTTCCATAAACTAAGAGAAATAAAAGTTTTATGCGTTATAATTACTTTTTTCAATTTTGTGTCTTCTGCATTTGTTAGTGATTTTATTTTTAAGTAGTTATATTCGCCAATTGTGTCTTCAAAGCCTTCATAGATTTTTTTATATTCTTAGAAAGGTCTATTTCACTCCAAGGTGATACACATCCATCCATAATTTCATACTGTATTTTTATTATGGCAAAATCCTTGATTAGGTGGAACCTGTATCAGAGGAAGGAGTGAGGTAGGGATCTGGGGTTACAGACGTATCTGCTTCTCAAGCTTTTACCAATTATTTTTCTTGGCTCTTTTCTATGGTGCTGTATATTAAAAGGATTTTCTGACATTGGGCTACTCATTATGACACTTGTCCAAAGTGCATTATTTCCTTCTATTACCAGTGATTCAAATATCCTATTATTTAATGTATGTCTTCTGCATCTACATCTATAATCGCATTTGATCTCTTCAGTTTCTATTTCTGTGTGATAGTGTTTGCTTCCTGCTTTTTGCTCTGTAGATTGCTTATTTTTCATGCAGTATATTTTACTATTTTGTTCCTTAATTTATCAACTTTAAATAGTATTTATTGACTCCATCTCGGGGAAAAAAAAAAAAACAACAACACAGGCATCACACTGGTTTCCACAGCCCTGTACTTCCTTCTGTGTTTGTCACTTGCACATCTATTTCAGGCCTTTATAACTTTAAGCAATGTCTTTAAATTTGCTTAAAACAATTTGCTCTATTATCTTTTGCTACATAATAAATTACCCTAAAACTAATGGCTTAAAATGCCAACACTCATTTACGATTTCTGATGGTTTCTGCATTTCAGGAGTTCAGACAGGGCATGGTGGGTACCGTTTGTGTCTGCTCCATGAGACTGGAGGCCTCTCCTGGAAGGCTTGAAAGCTAGAGCCTGAAACCATCTGAGGGCTCATTCATTCATATCTGGTGGTTGATGTTTGTGTTGGCAGAAGACCTAACTGGGGCTGTTAGCTAAGATACCTGCATGGAGTGTCTCCCTGCAGCCCAAGCTTCCTCACAACAATGTGGTTGGCTTTGAAGGGTGAGTACAGAGAGAGAGAGAGAGGACAGCAACTAGATAAAGGTGGTATCCTTTCATGACCTAGCCTGGAAAGTCACACAACATCATTTCTGCCACTTGTATTCATTAGAAATGAGTCTCTAAGTCCAGTCCAAATTAAAGGGGAGGCACCTAGCCTCCTCTGTGATGGGAGGATTGCAAAGAATCAGCAGATGTCTGTTAAAGCCACCACAGTGGATGATGTCTTTAGAATAAGGATCAAGATGTATAACATGTGCTGTGTCCTACATAGCTTTTCATGCAAAGAATTTTTAGGAGTGCCCATCTTCCAGCACATCCTTGACCATGCTGCTCTTCTCTCCTTCCAGTGGTTCTCATCAGACTTCCAGTTCTGGGAGCTACCACTGCCCTTTGCATACCACAATAGGCTCCTCTGCCTAGAACCCTTTGCAGAGAAATTCTCTATGATAATTTCAGATATTAGCTTGGTTGTACTTCCTCAGGAAAGGATTCCCTGACCTCCCTTACAGAGCTGACTCCCCCCACTATTCACTGTCACACTGCGGTATATCTCTTCTTCATGGCGCTTAGTGACAATCTGCATCCCTTGATAGACAATAAGGTCCACGGAGCAGAGACCGCTGCTGTCCACCAGCATCTCTCAGCATCTGGCTCACACTCTAAACTTAGTAGACACTCAATAATTACTTGTTGAATTAATATCTCTCTTGATTTATTAGACATAGAGAATATCTATCACAAAGAAAAATGTGAAAATCAATACACTAACACTTCCTCTCATTCCTCATCTTCTACCTCTATTTATTTGTGGGCAAAATGCATGAATTTTTCATTGCCACATTCATCTATTTTTCTGGGTATTGCCATACTTTTCTTTATTTAAAATAGGATTCTTAAAATAGAAATGTGTTTATCATTTGTGCTTTTGTGATAATGCTTCATTTCATCATCTAGTTGTTTTCATTTTATTTTCAAGAAGTTTATTTAAAATGTGCCATGAATTCTGTAATGATTGCTTCCTTTATGTTTGATAATAACTGTCTGTTGTTTCTCTACTAAAAGAGAACTTGCTGGGTAGTATATTTTTGGGTAACACTTTCTTTGCCTCAACATTCTGCATTGTGAGGCAGTGCTGTTGGTTCAGAGCTTACACTCTGGGTGTGGCTACTTGGTTTGACAGCTTTCTTGTCTACTAACTGTGTAATCTTTCTTTTATTTTTCTGAGACAGGGTCTTGCTCTGTTGCCCAAACTGGAGTGCAGAAACACCATCTTGGGTCACAGCAACTTCTACCTCCTGGGTTCAAGCGAACATCATACCTCAGCTGCACCCCGTATCATACCAGTCTAAGTTTTTTGTTCTTTTATAGAGATGGGATTTCACCATATTTCTCAGGCTGGTCTCAAACTCATGGGCTCAAGAGATCCACCCACCTTGACCTCCCAAACTGCTGGGATTACACGCATAAGCTACCATGCCCAGCCTAACTGCAATCCTAAGCAAGCTAATTAATCTATTTGTTTCTTAGTTTTCTCACCTGTAAAATGGAACACTAATGATATCCCAGACAGAATCATAGCAAGAAAGAGAAGGCATAGTTAAACTGGTAATTTGAAGACAGCTTAATAAGAGAATATTTGCAAAGTACCAGCTACTGACAGCAGAGGGACTTTCTCTACACCTCCCTCACCCCAGGCCTGAGTGAACAACAGGAAGGAACAGTTTCTAATCCCAGGAACAAGGAGGGACATGTGAATAGGGCCTCTTGACAGGAGCTGAAATATTTTGTCAAGGGATAAAACCAGCAGGGAGGGAGCTGGAGAAACGTATAACTCATCTTTCCTCTCGATCTTTGGGCCATGGTCCCAATGGACAAACCCAAATGGAATATTGAGAACAAGAAAACCGAAAGACTATTTAATACCACCCTGGTAGCTTGAAACTGAGCGTAATGGAAGCATGTCTACCACAGGCATCAAAGCCATCAACAAATACTACAAACACAGGCCTCGTTGTTGGAGAGCCTGTGGTTAAACATTTACCAGCACATCACCTTTTCTGAGACAGAAGTGAGGGTGGAGGTGGGTGGAGAGGGTATCTGGAAGGACACAAGTAACCTGCCACCAATGCCCATGAGTATTAAGTGAGAGAACAAAGACATACCTTGTCTCCCTATGCTTCCCTTTACTGCATGTCTTCGATAGTGCAGTTTTTACAAATTGGAGTTTGTGGCACCCTTGCATCCACACCATTTATCCAACAGCTGTGCTCACTTTTTTCTCCGTGTTAAATTTTGATAATTCTCACAATATTTTAAACTTTTTCTTTATTATTATATTTGTTATGATGATCTTTAATCAGTGATATTTGATTCTAATATTGTAATTGTTTTAAAGCACCGTGAACAGTGCCCATATAAGATGGCAAATTTAATCTAGAAATAGTTTGTGTGGCTTTTTTGTTTTAGAAGTTTTGCTCTGTCACCCAGGCTGGAGTGTAGTGGTGTCATCTCAGCACACTGCAATCTCTGCCTCCCAGGTTCAAGCAATCTCCGGCCTCAGCCTCCTGTGCAGCTGGAATTCCAAGCGCACACCACGACACTTGGCTAATTTTTGCATTTTTAGTAAAGGTGCTGTTTCGCCATGTTGGTCAGGCTGATCTTGAACTCCTGGCCTCAGGTGATCCACCCGCCTCGGCCTCCCAAAGTGCTGGGATTACAGGCATGAGCCACCGCGTCTGGCCATTTATGTGCTTTGACTGCCCCCCGACCAGTGTTTCCCCATCTCTCTCCCTCTCCTAGGGCCTTCCTATTCTCTGAGATACAATAACATGGAAATTAGGCTAATTAATAACCCTGCAATGGCTTCAAAGTGCTCAAGTGAAATGAAGAGTCACATGTCCCTCACTTTAAATCAAAAACTAGAAATATGCTTAGTGAGGAAGGCATGTTCAAAGCCAAGATAGGCTGAAAGCTAAGCCTCTTGCACCAGTTAGTCAATTTGCAAATGGAAAGAAAATGTTCTCGATGGAAAATAAAAGTGCTTCAGAGAACACGTCCTTTTTGCTGATACAAAGAAAATTTTAGTGGTCCAAGTAGAAGATCAAACCAAAAGAAGATCAAACAAAAGCCTAATTCAGAGTAAGCCCTGAACTCTCTTCAATTCTATGAAGGCTGAGAGGTGCGAGGAAGCTGCAGAAGAAAAGTTGGAAGTTAGCAGAGATTTGTTCATGAGGTTAGAGGAAAAAAAAAGCCATCTTCATAACACACAAGTGCAAAGTGAAGCAGCCAGTGCTGATGTAGTAGTTGCAGCAAGTTATCCAGAAGATCTGGTTGAGATCATTGATGAAGTTAGCTACCCTAGACAACAGATTTTTGGTGGAGATGAAACAGCCTTATCTTGGAAGAAGATGCCATCTGGGACTTTCATAGCTAGAGAGAAGTCAAAGACTGGCTGAAGAGTTTCAAAGGACAGACTGACCTTTTAGGGGCCAGTGATGCTAAATCTACTCTGCCAGTGCTATATATAAATGGAACAACTAAGTCTGGATGACAGAACATCTGTTTACGGCATGGTTTATTGAATATTTGAAGCCCACTGTTGAGACCTAGTGCTCAGAAAGAAAGATTCTTTTCAACTTATTACTGCTCATTGACAATGCACCTGGTCACCCAAGAGCTCTGATGGAGAGGTGCAAGTAGAGTGTTTCTTCATGCCTGCTAGCAAAACATCCATTCTTTAATTTATGGATCAAGGACTCACTTCAACTTTCAAATCTTACTATTTAAGAAATACATTTTGTAAGGCTGTAGCTGCCACAATTAGATAAATTACTATCTAATGTATCTGATGGATCTGAGCAAAGTAAATTGAAAACCTCTGGAAGTAAATTGAAAACCTCTGGAAAGGCTTCATCATTCTGGATGCCATTAAAATATTTGTGGTTAATGGGGTAAGGTCAAAATATCAACATTCAAAAAAGTTTATAAAAAGTTTATTCCAACCCAATGATGCCTTTAAGTGGATAAAGGTTTCACTGGAGGAAGTCACTGCAAATGTGGTGGAAATAACAACAGAACTAGAATTAGAAGTGGCCCCTGAAAATGAGACTGAATTGCTGGAATTTCATTATAAAGAAGCCCCAAACTCAGGATCATGCAATATACCCTTGTAACAAGGCCGCACGTGTAGCCCCTGAGTCTAAAATTAAAATTAAAATTAAAAATCTCTTGAACAGATGAGAAGTTGCTTCTTATGAATGAACAAGCTTAGTAGTTTCTTGAAATGGAATCTCCTCCTGGTGAAGATACTGTGAACATTGTTGAAATGACAACAAAGGATTTAGAATATTCCATAAACTTTGTTGATAAAGCAGCTGCTGCATTTGAGAAGGTTGACTCTAATTTTGAAAGAAGTTCTACTGTGGATAAAATGCTATCAAACAGCATGGCATGCTGCAGGGAACTCTTTTCTGAGAGGAAGAGTCAATCAATTGTGGCAGACACCATTGTTGTCTTCTTTTAAGGAATTGCCATGCCACCTCAACCTTCAGCAATCACTACCCTGACCAGTCAGTGGCCACCAACATTAAGACAAAACCCTCCACCAGCAAAAGAGATTACAAATCACTAAATAAAGGCTCAAATGATCAACAGCATTTTTCAGCTGTGTTTTTAAATTAAGAGATGTACATTTTTTTTTACATAAAGCTATTTCACACCTAATAGACTACAATATAGTATAAATAGCAAACATGAGGGTGTGTGGTCTGTATTCCGGCCAATGTTGGAGATGGACACTCTTTGGAGTGCAAGGAGGGTTTGACCACTGAGAGAGCTTAGGGAAAGAGGAATGAACTGGTGAAGGTATGGGTCCTTTGTCTCAGACAATGAGACTCCAGCAAGGTCTCACACTGAGTGGGGCTCCCAACAGCATCGGGGTCCACCGTCCACTCTCATCATACTCCATGTGGGCTCTGGAGGTATTCAGGGGTGAGTGCAGCTCCTAGAACCATTGCCCCTGGCAGCTGAGAAAATGTGCCATGTCAGATGACTTCCGTCACGTTAAATCTGTATATGTGTGGGTCTGTGTTACATGAGAAAATAATTACATTGATGACTCTATGGGTAGTGAGTGATAGGCTTGCATATAGTTTCATTTTTAGTAAAAAAAGTATTTGTAAGCAAATATAATAATTTTTAAATTTATTTTAAAATTTTGTTTATTATTTTTATATTTGATGATTATAAGTTGTATATATGTCTTTTAATTTTAATATGTAATGTTGATTATTTTGAGGAAAATATCTTCTTAGGAAAACGTTTTGATTTTTAAATGTTTTAATATTTATCTCAACTTATATTTTGATAAAAACAAATGTGGTGTTTAAAACTTTAATTCAATAAATTTCATTATTAAACCTTTAAATCAGGGTTTCTCAACTTTGATATGTTTTAGATATAAAAACCTACATATAGGAGATACAGATATTTTGGCTGGATAATTCTGTGTGGTGGAGCTGTCTTGTGCATTGCAGGATGTTTGGCAATTTCCTAGCCTCTGCCCGCCAGATGCCAGAGCACCCGCTCTCTCTGTCATTACCCACAGCAGTGACAACAAAAACACCTCCAGATGCTGTCCAGGGTCTTGGAGAAGGCAAAACCAACCTGGGGAAGAACTGCTTTAGATTATGGCTGTCAAAAGAATGCACATCAGGTGAAAATCCTAATTGCAAAACACATTCAGTGATTTCACTAAAATAATACAAAAATGTACTTTCGTGAATAAGTGTAAGATGATTTATGTAAATTTCATTACTGGCCTAAAAACATCACTGGCAGAATGCCCTGACCCATGCAGTCACTCAGTCATCTGAGATTTCACCAGCCTTCAGTCACACCAAAGCCAAGGGTTTGCATGTACACTTGACCTTGCCTTTATAAAGGTGTACGATTAAGGTAGGTGACGGACCTCACTCTATGTAATGATTAGTTACCTTGATTTAATCTTTTAAACAGAGAACTCACAGGATGTGCAGTCCTCCACTGGGTCATGTGAGAAGCTGGCCAACCCCTGGTTCAGTAGCCTTGGTTGCGAGTCCTGGGCTCTGCTGTCTCACCTTCTGTTTTATTAGAAACCCTGAAACAATGTTATCTCTGCTTAGTTGAGGTATATTCTAATATCATGGAACGTTCTCCTATGCTTCAGGATGGAGCACACCAGGGATCCATCCATGTCCGTCCTGCCAGCCTCAGTCTCTCCCAGCAGCCCCTTCAGCTGCCTGTGCTCAGGGAGTGGCTGGCCCCCTTATGTGCTCCTGCTTCCCAGGTGCTCCTGCCCCTTCAGAGGATGTGGTCTGATGTTGTTTCTCCTTGCTGCATTTTGCTATTGTACTGCTGGGAGCTTTGGCAGTTCATGGTTTCATCTTCCCCCTTTCTCCCACCTGGAAGAAGCAAGAGCCTGCGTTTCAGTGGGGTTTTCCATCTCGGAGGGGATGTCAGGCTTGTCGGGAGGGTCTTTTGTTCTAGGTGCTGGGCTCTGTGATGGCTTTTACCCATTTGATGATGATGGTGATATCCACAACTTCTAAGCTCTAGAAGAAGAAAGACTTTGAAATTTGGTGTCACCCTCTGTCCTTACCCACAAGTTCTTGCTTTTAATTGGTAAACTATTAAAGTTATCACTTCAAGTTGATTTTTAGCCAGTGGTATTCTAAAAACTATTTAAAAATATTAAGTCTAGCTTCTCCCATCAGTTTTTACTGTGTCTTAGGTCTAATAATAGGTGAATAATTAAGTAGGTTGCAATACATTGCTATGGGATACTGGGTTTCTAACAAAACTAATCTTATAGAAGAACATTTATTGACAAGGGAATTACCATGGTCAATTTATAAAGAAAAAGCAAGCTACAAAATGATATAATAATGTGCAACATTTTTGGAATGCTCTCTGTTTGCATAAACAATCATGTGCCACTTAGTGGCATTTGGTTGACAGACTGTATAGATAATGATGTTCCTGGAAAATTTTAATGAAGCTGAGAGATTTCTATTTTCTAGTGCTTTGTGTTACTGTTACCTACATTATTCAGCACAGTAACAGGCTATGCAGATTTGCAACCTGAGAGCAATGGGTCATACCATATGGCGTAGGTACGTAGCATGCTAGCTATCTAGGTTTGTATAAGCATATGCTATTGTATTTTCAAAAGGAGAAACTCACCAAACAACCCATTTCTCAGAATGTATTTCTATAGAGTAGTGAGATATGCCTGCCTATGAAAGTATGTTAACCCAAGTCTTCTTGGAGCAGTGAGATTATAAGAGATTTTTGTTTTTGTTTTTTTAGTCTGAGCTATTTTATTTCTCAAGTTTAACGTATTAAACATAAGTTAGTCTTAAAATTAGTAAAACAATGCATGTCAAATGACATGGCTTTGTACGTGAATTTCAAAGTTCCACATTAACAACCTTGGCAGGTGGCCTCTGCTGGGACTAGCTCCGTGCTCCTGATCTGATAGCCCCAACGGGGAAGACAAACTCACAATCAGAACTTTCCCTACCCCATCCTTTGCTATTTTTTGTATTTCCCAGTGATGCGGAACCCTCTCCTCTCTGAGTTTGCTGGTGCACTGACACATGTCTCATGTTCACTGACCAAGAGTCAGTGGAAACACAGCAGCACCATTTCCAGGTGGAGCTTTCCCTTCCCCACAGAAGAATTCAGACACACCGTGGATTTCCAGGGCTACTTGAATTACCCAGATTGGTATTTATTCGCTTAGGGTTTATATCCCCGATCTCCACATGTCCTTCCCAGTAGGGAACTGTTCAGATAATCACGCAACTGTCAAGACTTCTCCACAAAGGTCATAAGCTTTGGTCCCACTGTCTGTGGGGAGACATGTGTTTCTCGTACTCTGAAAGGATTGTTCTTGGCTTTAAATTCCAGTACTTAGCACTTGTCAAATTGAGATAAAGCACATTGGCAGCTTTGAGACTTCTGTTAGCCAACTGCTAAGAATGGACTTTGGGAGACGACGCTGCTACATCCATTCTAGAGTTGCATTTCGTATTTCCTCTAAAAAGCCTTCATCACTCACCTGGGGGCTCTGAAGCTTCTGAGTACTTGAGGTCAGTTTTTCAGCCCTGAGGTGAGACAGCAAAGCAAGCTTGCCCAAAGGATAAAGGAAAGTCTGAGACCGAGCCCAGATTCAGAACCATAGGCTGAGATGCCTGTTACTTGTCTGAGCAGTCCTGCTCTCACGCCTGGGTGCCCCCAACAACTTCAGATGTGTGCCTCAAAATGAAGGCAGCATGCCAATGATTGCCAGTGCATCCAAATCACCCTTCAATTCCACATTTGGACTTAGAGCTTAGGAGATGGAGCTTTAAAATATATGTTTGGGAAAATATCATGTACATGCAATAACATGCCTCATTTCTGGTGTTTGGTTTGATGAGTTTTGCCATTTGTATAAACCTGTATATAATCAGCACTCTGTACAAGACACTGAACATCACGTCATCCAAGACAGTTCCCTGTGCCTCTGCCCAGTCAAGCATCCCCTGCCCCAACTTAAGACAACCGTGGCCTGACTTCTAGTAGCAAAAGATTATTTTTTCCACTTCTACAACTTCCTGTGAATGGACTTATGCAGTATGTGCTAGGCTTCTTCCACTCCATGTGTCTGTAATATTTATGTATGTTGTATGCATCAGCAGTTATTTTTTATGGTTGAGTAGGAGTCAATGAATATATCCACTCAAGAGATGTTTGGGTGGCTTGTCCTTTGGGTTGGTTGTAAACATGTGTGCCCTGAGAATTTTGGTGCCAGAGTCCTTGTAGATACATGATTTTGCTTCTCTTGGGCAAAGGTCTCATAGTGGAATTGCTGGGTTGTTGTGGACTCAACTGTAGAAGAAACTGAATGAGTTGCTTTTGAAAATCAACATTTCTGATAGACTCATAGCTCTCAGATCTGAACGGAAATTTTGGCTCCTTGGTCATTTGGTTCAATCTCATCATTTAAGATAAGGGCAACCAACATGCCGCAGAGTCACCACACAACTCCCTCCCGTGACTGTACATCCAATAAATGGTCGAGGAAGAGCTGGACCCAGCCTTTCTGACTGTATACTTCCTTAACGAGAAGTATCAGAAAATCCTATTTATTCCTGCTCGTGAGGTAGGAGTTATTTCTAAATGCAGATATTCATTTTCTTGCTCTGATCCACGCAGTGAAGAAAACTGAATCCATGATGACCTTATTGAATCCACACAGAACCTTATTATACATTGATTTATATGGTGTTACAATATCATAGCTACAGACACCATGAAGAGTAGGGTAAGTCTACACTGTCTTGAGAACACGTCCTAGAATTTAAATTTTCTCCAAATACATAGTGTTGATTCAGCTTTACCTTTTGCTAAGAAGATTAATGTTGGTAACTTCTGATGTAGTAATAATAATTCCATTTCTAAGAACGTCTCCTAAGAACATAAATATAGATGTGTGGGAGATGTGCATAGAAAGATGTCTGCATTGCTTGTAACAGCAAAAGAAAGGGCAAATTCAGTTATTATAGACCCACACAATGAGAGATACCATGCAGTTATAAAAACATCTACAAAACTGTAAATTACAAAGCATTGCAGAGTTTCATAAAAATACTTTTCTCTATAGTATGCTTAGAACACATCGGAAAGAGAATAAGCAAAATAAGAATAATAAAAGCAAAACGGTGCATTAAAAGAGCTTTGCCGTTGAAATAGAGGGCGATCTTTATTCTCTAACTTCTCTGTTCCTTCTAATCCACTTGCCACGTGCTTACTGGGCATGCATTCTGAAGCCAGCACTTGTCAGTGCAGGGACTGCAGCAGTGACTAAAGCAGACAGGGATTTGACTCATGGAGTTTACATTCTAATTGAGGGACTGGGGAGATAGCTAATAGCCAGTCAATAAGTAACACACGTTGTATCATTAGATGAGGACAAGTGCTATGAAGAAAAAGCAAGCAAAGCAGAGGGATTTGGAGGGCTGGGGCGGGGGTGGGCTTGGAGTTACCATTGTGAATAAAACCATCAGAAAAAGCTTCACTGAGAAGGTGACATTCCCACGAGAATATGAAGAGAGAGGGGCATGATCTCTGTGGAGATCTGGGGGAAGAATGTCCTCAATAGGGGTACAGCATGCACGGGAACTTAGGTGTCTGGCATGTCTGAGGAGCCACAAGGGACCCGCATGGCTGGAGCATGTGAGTGGGTGCCATGAGAAAGAGGCAAGGTTGGGGCAGGACCTCCATATTGCAGGCCCACTATGGCACCCATTCTGAGGAAGACTAATGCTTCTGGAGAATGTGGGCATAGGAGTCACATGGGGCAATCTTGACTCAGGGATATCTCTGGCTTCTGTGTGGAACAGGGGTGTGGGTGGATGAGCAGTGAGGTGCCAAGGGGACCAGGCAGGACACTGCAGACACAACCCAGGCAGAACATGATAGAGGCTCAGGTAGAGGCAGTTCTGGTAGGTTTTGAAGACAGTCAGTACATTGTGCTGTTGGATTGGACATGGGATGCGAGAAAGAAAAGAGTCAGGGATAACTGGGGTTTTTGAAGTGAACCACAGGAAGAGTAGGAAGGTGGCAATTAAGGCAGAGAAGATAGAGAGTGAGAGAGAGATGGAGAGTTTCCTTTGCTCGTGTTAAGTTTAGATGCCCAGGAGACATCCAAGTGGGGTTCTTGCTGGCCAGGGTCTCAAGCCTTGGGTTCAAGGGAGAGGTGCAGGCTGGAAAGAGGACTGTGGGAGTTATTCATGTATAGATGTTTTTTAAAGTGCTGAGGCTGAATGGCATCACCTGGAGAGTGAGAATAGTTAGAAAAGAGAAGAAGATTATGGAGGGAAAAGAGAAAACCAACAGAACAACTGAGAAGAGGAAGGAAGAGGCTAGAAGCCAAGGGTCAGAAGTGCTGAGGAGCAGGGCATGACTCACTGCACCGGCTCATGCTGACAGACCAAGGAGGTGACGACAGAGCCCTGGCTGTGGATTTAGCAGCACAGACGTCATTAGCAAGAGTCTGATCTGTCTCCGGTGTCTAAAATAGTGCCTGGACCTCCAGAAGTATGACATGATTAATTCAGTGGCAGGGACATCTCAAGTTGACTCCAATATCCTTTGTTTGAACCTGCTAAACAGAAAATGGGCACACTATGAATAAGAGATGTTTTTAAAGGGGAGCAAGAAAATGAAGTGGCACTTAGAGGGGAATATGGGGCGAAAACAGGGCTTTCTCAAGATGAGAGGAATTGCCAGAGGTTTGCATGACCCTGGGAGTGAGCCAGTAGAAAGGAAAAAGTAAAAATGTTCTACCAATAACCATAACAAGTCACCAAACATATTGTTGCCAAGGCCATGATACCTTGATTGATGCAGGAAAAAATGACCTCAACAGGACAAGTCCTGAGTGTGAGCCTGTCACCAGCATGGAGAGGGAAGCGCAGTTTCTGGAAATCTAAGCCTGATGTGCTTCTGAGTTGTGGTCAGTTGTGGGTTAGACATTTTGCCTTTTCATCTTCCTTTCCTTACCTGCGCCATGAAGGGTTGTGATCAGATGCCCCCACTCGCACGCCTCACGATAACTCACCGAGGGGCCCACCACAGGCTGTCCGCTCCTTGCTTTTGTTGTGCAAGCCAAACCTCAAGTAATGCAAGTCCCTCACCCTACTCCAACTGCATGAGCCAAGCTCAGATCCCCTGCAGGAAAAGAATTCAAGGCCTTCTGTGCTCAGACAGGAGACAGATTCTTGGAAGCAGTAAAGTCTTACCAACATCTTGAGGAAGTTTTCATAAAAGCCTAGGATCAACATCATATGAAACATAGCCATCAACTTTTGAGCCCTAAAGAGAATTCAGAATGGAGTGAGGTCAAGTGAATGTCTAACTGCTGAGTGAGTGAAGGATTGTGTGAGATTTCAAAGGGCTCTATGTTGGAGTTCTCAGGAATTTCCCCAAGAAATTTTCATGGCTGGTGTGTAATCTGGATGTGAGGGAAAGGGGTGGGGAGGCTAAGGGGCTAAATATTCTGTGTTGAATGGAACCCCATGAAAAAGCAGCACTCATGTTACACCTTTTATTTTGTTATTTAGCATTCTGTTATTAAATAATTTTGCTTTGCTAATCTATTTATAGCTACATCATCTTGAACGAGTCACTTATCCTCTTTGAGAATCATTTTACCTCTAAAATGGTCATACTATGATCGTCAAGAAGATTAAAGTTTTACTCTTTCAATAAACATTTATCATTCTAGGTGCTTTTTTAATTCATACAAAGTGGTAATTTTTAGATGTAGTGAACCCTAAGTATTAGCTGAGAACCAGGCACAAAAGGAACCAAAGGAAGTCTTGCATTCAGTTTGAATCTAGAGAGCGACACTGGCCACAGGTGCAGAATTCATCAGCAGAACATGGCTCTAGGGGCATCTTTGTAAAGGTCTCTGTGTTCTGGTGTGGGGCAAGCCATGTGTTCCTCTGGGGATCAAGCTCACAATCACTGATACAGTTTGGATGTCTCCACCAAACCTTATGTTGAATTGTAATCCCCAGTGTTGGAGGTGGAATTTGGTGGGAGGTAACTGGATCACGGCGGGGAGATTTCTCATGGTGTTGCCCTTGTGGTAATGTATGAGTTCTTGCGAGATCTGTTTGTTTAAAAGTATGTGACATCTCCCCGCTGGCTCTCGCTCCTGCTCTCACCATGTGATACATAGGCTTCCCCTTTACCTTCACCATGATTGTAAGTTTCCTAAGGTCTCACCAGAAGCCAAGCAGATGCCGGCACCATGCTTCCCGTACAGCCTGTAGAACTGTAAGCCAATGAAATCTCTTTTCTTTATAAATGATCAGTTTCAGATATTTCTTTAGAGCTATGCAAAAACAGCCTAACACAATCACCCCAGGAAGACCTCCTCTCCCTGATGGCAGCTGGTGAGGAGACTCACTTCCTGGAATAGTCCAGTTACCCTCCCGCAGCTATCATTTGAGGAGGGAAACACATTTTCTCAGGACTCCCTTAATTCTGCATGTCCATCCAGTGCTCTGGCACTTTTGGCTGGACTTTGGGTCAAGCAGAAAAAAAAGAGCAGCTTTTCTGATGACATAACTGATATTTCTTTATCTTAGGGATTTGTTTTGGTGCAGAGTTACAGCGCAGAAGTCTAAGACTCAAAAATCAGTAAAAAATTGTTAACACATATTTTAAAGGTGCTTTACAATGACTTTGCAAATATGTATTTTAAATATACAAATTCTTCCTAACTTCCATTATTTGTAAACTAAAAGTGCTCCAGGAATTGGTGCACTTCAAGTCCAGCCAACTCCAGTTCCATCTACTCTGACACCAAATTTCTAGAGAAACTGGGTGTTTCTAACAAAAGGCCTTTTGAAGAGCTTAAATAGTAGTGGATAATTTCTATATCCTTGCTTTGTGAATGGGGGCTAACAGGCAGAACAAATTTCTGCTGCTTTCTCTGAGCTCTCTTCGTTTGCATATTTTTTCAGTATTCAGGAATTTCCTAAATGGCTTTATGGATAATTTGATCCTTTTCTAGATGAGAAAGAAGAACAGGGGCTCACTCCATGTAATCTCTTTCCTGCTTCTTAGAGAGGGCACTGGGGATATTTTCATAAAGTTCCCCACCCTTACCAAGAGTGCATACTCTTTTGCCTCTTGATACCCTGCCACGTGACTTGGCTTAAAAATAGATTATCTCATTTATCAACTTGCAGATATTTGCAACTTAGCAAATATGTGCTGAGCATATCCTATGAGCTGAGAACCACACTAGAATGAAGAATAAAATGGAGCCTCTGTCTTTGTACAACATAGCACATGGTCGTGGCAACCTGCAATTATGACACAATGTGTCACGTTAAGGGTGAGTTTGGGGACTGAGGAAAATTGGAGGATGCCCCAAACTCAGTCCTGGAGAATTAAAGGAGGTGTCCTGGAGAGAGTGATGTTGAACATGAGACCTAGGGGACAGGTGGGAGTCAGCAAGGGAATAAGAGGGGGGAAGAGGAGTGGGGGGAGAGTGCTTATCAGGAGGGGACACTGCGTGCAAAGCGGGAAGCTGGGGAGGTTGCAAGGACAGATCTTAAGAACCCAAGAGTCAGATTAGGAAAACCTGACTTTATCTTAAGATTATAACAGAAAGTCACAAAGAGGAATAAAGCAGCGTGTGGTCACTTTCATTCACACAAAAGTTAGGAGTAGCTTCACCAAGGGGTAGTGATGGCAGAAATGATGATGAAGAAAAGTGACCAATTCAAGATATAGAAAACAGAAATTGCCAGAGTTTAGGGATGAATTGATTGGACTGAGGTCTTGGGTATTGGAGAGCATTCATATAGAGGCGAGCAGTTAAGGTCCAAGATATTGAGTTGTGATGACCATTTCGAGTTGAAGGTATCTGTGGTCATAAACTCTGCCTCGGTGGCTGAGAAAAGGGATTGTGCTGTCTCTTTTGCTCTCACAAGTAAGTACTCGTAGCTGTTAACGGAATGAATGAGCGAGTAAATGAGCAAATGAATGGATGCATCCAGGTGCACGCAGTCCACTGACAGCTTTATGTGTCAGACATAGAGACACAGCAAGGCTGGCGTGCCAACGGGAGACCCAGCAACGTGTCAGAGAGAAGCCACAGGAGTGAACATCACCAGAAGGGGATTGTGTGCGAGGAGGAAAGGACACTGAGGTCAGGAACTCAGACAGGCACCGAAGAGGTGGACAGAGGAAGGCAGCTCGGGAAGGAGAAGAGAGCTGGGAGGAGAGCCAGGAGTCAGGTAACCGGAAATGCCACAGAGACACCGGTGAAGGCAGAACTGAGATGGGGCCATGAGATTTGGGAACAAGGAGGTTGTTGCTGATCTCTGTGCAAACAGCTACGGTAAGCCAACAGAGTCTTGTTCTTCCAATCTGTCCCTTGATCCGTGAGCGCGGACAGCAAATAACAATCTGTGGGTAGAAACGAAGTAAAAGGATTAGCCAGTGAAGCCTGTGAGTGCACTACCCTTTAGAGGAGAGCAAGGCAGAGCCTGGGAGAGAAAAACGTCTTTGTGTCTTGTCTCTGTTTGTCTGCCTCAAGGTAATGTAATTGCCTCTAACTTCCCAGGGAAGCAAGTGGCTCCCACGTTCCAAAGCAAAGGCCAAGCCACAGAACAAGGGCAGAGGCCGCCACTGGTAATGTTTGTGTTGTTAATTTTTTGGTAGTTGAATCATATCGGCAATATTGTTTCCAAGTTGTTCAAACATGGGTAGAGAAGCCAGTGTTTTGCTAAAGGTTGGCATTTTTCCCTGATGATATCACATGCCTTATGTCACCAGTTAAAGGATCATCAATAAAGCAAGTCAACTCTATGCAACTCAGAAAATATGCTTCTCCTCAAAAGATAATAATAAAATATGTAGAAACAAAATGGTTCTAACAGGGAGACTCCTTGGTGAACTTAACCATCTAGTTGCTGTGTACTAAGGGCATGTCTTAAAAACAAAACAGGAAAGAAAACAAAAACAAGTCTGTTCTTAATCAGCATTTATCATGTATCCTAAGTGGGTTTTAAGAAAATACTGAAAGAGATTAGCTCTAGAGAGATGAAATGCAAATGCAGGAGGAAAACAATCCAGGGTTAGGAATGATACCATATGTCCTAATCAGAACCATTTCCAAAAAGCATTCTCCTGTGACTTCCTATATTTCTTTGTTTCTGGCCTGCATAAGAGAATGTCTTCTTAAGAGCAAATATGTAAAATGAAACAGGAATGACTATTGGCTGACCAGGACATTTTCTCCCAACAAGTCCATGCACTGGGACTTGAGATTTCTTCAACTAAACCCGAGTGCTACACTGTGAGATCATGAAGCCAATCAAACACTCGCTGCATGCTAACTATGCCAAGTCTCATTTTTCCAGAGATACGAGCATGGAATCGAAAGAGAAAAATGAGCAAATGTTGAAACGGGACCATGTGTTCTACGTGCAAAGCAGAAAACCTGAACAGGGCAGGGAGGGTGGAGCACCACGGGGCCTGCAAGGCTGAGAACAAGGTGGCGGCGCAGGAGCCACCCAAACACCCTTTTCTGCCTGATGTGACATCAGCCTGATGCACACCAGTCCCTGGTGACTAGGAGCCACTAGTAAGCACATACATTTTTCCTGGAATTTATTTCCCCACATTAACGTTTTTTGAATGCTTTATTTTTTGGTGTCCATGATGTCGTGATGTCCTCATTATACTCCAATCTTCCCAGCTCCATGATGTTACGATGTCCTCATTTTGCTCCAATCTTCCCGGCCACTCCTTCTCTGCCTTGCTGTCCTCTACCTTCCTTTGTCTTTCAAATGCAGAAAGCAAAATGCCACCTTCTCCTTTGCTCTAAATGTGCTCTCTGGCTGACCTCACCCACTCCATTGGTTTTGAGACATCATATAAAAGTCGACAAATTGTCAATTCATATCTCTGAGATTACCTCTTCCTAGCCTTCAGGTACCTTATATGCCAAACTGTGGTCGTTATTCTTGAGATAACTTTGATGTAAATAAATCCCACTTACTTTGTCTTCCAAATAGATGTGAAGCTGGCCGCTGTATCTCACCATGGACCCAAGACATCATCATCTCTCCCTTGGGTGACCGAGTGAATTCTGCTTCTGCTTCTTGCTCCTCTACAACCTAATCACTCCTCAACACTCACAGCAAAGTTTTGAAAATAGTAATCAGTCTGGAATCCACCGATGGCTTCCCAGAGAATATAAAATGGATTCTAACCCCTCTCCCCGTGAGATATGGGCCTCTGTCTGAACACCCACCTCCTGACCCCCATCGTCTGTGTTTGGCAACCTTGTGCAAGATCTCAGGGCCTTTGCACAAACAATGCTTTCTGTGTCCCATGATTTCCCCCAGTCTGTGTCCTTCTAGCTCATTTCGTGTCATTCAGAATCAGCTTTGAGACAACCTACGTAGGCAGCCCTTCCTCAGCAGTGTTCTCCAGCATGCCTCCTGTTTCCGGCCTGTGTAAGAGAATGCAGACCAGATTCTCTCTGCAACCTCTGCTTCTCCCTTGCTCAGCTGTGTGCTGACTTGCTAGTACGTATCTACACAGACATGTACCGTCCATGAAGAGGTGTCTCCTCTGTCTGTCAGAATATGGGACAGCCCTTAGTGCACAGAAGGCAACCCCATCAATATTTACTGAGCAATAGACTGGCTTGATGAGCAGCTTGTGCAGCTCTTGTGGATCCTGCTTCCTGGAGCTTACCCGGATAAGAGTTACAGGTCTTGGCATAATTCAAGATGACTGGCAAAATTCCAAGAAGTTAAAATAAAGATCAAATTGCAGTTGAAGATGCTTTCCCTAATTTAATGAATGAGTCTCGGATTTGTTTTTCTGGAAATTTTACAGCAGAGGTCATTCCAAATTTCAGATTAACCTCATCTTTTATTTGTCCTCCCATTCTACCTCTCACCTCATGCATGCAAGAGTCAGGAGAAACCCGGCAATTCTGAAGCTGACTCTCTCTCTTCATTACTCAAAGAAGTGATGAATCCAAATTATTTTGATAAAAAAGTGACAGAGCATAGTGAAGTAAATTATATCCCCCAAACACCATCATTTTCTATTTGACTGAATTCAACCTTTAATATTTTAAAATTCAAATTCATTAAACCGTGGTGATAAGAGAGCAGATCAGTGCGTACCTGAGGCAGAAGTGGGTGAAGATTGACTGCCAAGAAGCAAAAACACTTTATGAGGTTGTGGAAATGCCTTTACTGGGGCAGTGGTTACACGGGTCTATGCATATGTCAAAACTCATCAAACTACACTTACATTTATTTTATGCAAAGTATACCTCTATGAAGGTGATTTACAAATCCATAGGAATTATTCTATACCAAGCATTCCACTGAATGTCTTACACTGTGTATTCTAACATCCCTGCAGTGGTGTGCTATAAACCCTGAATTTGAACAGAGTTGCTCTGCTACAGCTATGATCTTAATCCTATGCAAAACCCATACCTGAGAAGTCATTTTTTCTATTTGAGTGGAAAAAAGCATTTCTTTATCTCAATGCAGACATATAGTGGTCACCTGAAATATAAATATATATTTATACTACCCTTTAGAGGAGAGCATGGCTGGCATGCTTACACTATATATATTTTTTATGTTATATATATATATATTTTTTTTTTTTTTTGAGACGGAGTCTTGCTCTGTCACCCAGACTGGAGTGCAATGACATGATCTCAGCTTACTGCAGCCTCTGCCTCCTGGGTTCAAGTGATTCTCCTGCCTCAGCCTCCTGAGTAGCTGGGACTACAGGTGAGAGCCACCACACCCAGCTAATTTTTTTGTATTTTTAGTAGAGACGGGCTTTCACTGTGTTATCCAGGATGGTCTCAATTTCCTGACCTCGTGATCCACCCACCTCAGCCTCCCAAAGTGCTTGGATTACAGGTGTGAGCCACCATGCCTGACCAATTGAAATATTTTTACTGAACCAAGTATCTCTCTTACTGTGGTTCCCTCAAAAGCAGATTCAGACAAGGACTGGGGTGCAGTTGTTAATTTGGGAAGTGGTCCCAGCAAGCCTCTCTGGTGGAGAGTGGGAACTGAGACAGGGCAGGGAAGAAAGCCAGGCCAGCTGTGTTAATAATCAGTTGACCATGCTCAGCATGTGGGGTTCGATTTAGCCAGGTCCTGTGGAAGACGGCATAGAAGATGCCTCAGTGTGTCCCACCTGCAGGAGGAGACCATGGCGGTGTTTATCCAGACTCTATGTCATTGGATGGAGTCTGCTCCTGGGGCGTTAATTCCACTGAACTTTCCTCCTATTCAGCTCATATACTATGCCCACTTTACACCAGAAAAACCCAACCAGCAGATTGACAGATGCTTGCACTGAGAAGCTGTTGGGTTGGGGTGCCAGAAAACAGCAAGTGATAAGAGGGCATGAAGGACCATGACAGAGGCTGCTAAATATCATTGCTTGTACATGAAAAGTCCACCCAAGCTTTCTTGTTTCATTCTTTGTGGTTTTTGAGGTTTTTGCTTTGTTTTGTTTTTCTTCCTTTACTGTACCTTTAGATTGATTTTTCTGTAGCTCTTCTGTTGGCTCTAAATTCAAATACCAAGCTTAATCATCGTCAAAGGTGATGACTTAGACTATTTACATTTATAAAATCCTCATGTATACATGAGAATGTCGTTTCAATTTGCTAAGTCCTTATTATGTACCAGAGACCAGAATAATGTTCTTTTTTGGCTTGATTGTCAAAACAACTCGAGATTGAGAATGATAATGTTTATCCCCACTTTACCATTGGAGAAACTAGGGCTTGGAAGGCTAAGTAATCGCCCAGGTTCTAGAGCTGGCAAACAGGGCTGGAGCCCAAAGCCCAAGCTCTTTCACTGGTCTCCACAGATGCTCTAAATCTTCAACCAGCACAGTACATATTCCCCAGTGGGCATCTCCATCTCAGAATCAGAGCATCTGAGATGCCAACAAAGAATCAAAAAGGATTATTGGTGGCCATTGAGTCACAACAAAGAGATATAGAGTGTGTAGAGACACAAAGCATGTGAACAACTTATGTAAACCATGTGAAGATGCTCACCAAATGTCTACAAAAGAAAATCCCTCCCCCTCCCATAATGACATAAAAAAGGAAATAGCCCTCAGAATGGCCCATTACAATAGGGTTACTTTTAGCATACATAGCAGCAAAGTATGTATTTAAATATTGTTGTGCCCAGGGTCTGAGATGGCAGGGCCTGAGGATATGGGTGTGGCACTGCTGCATACCCTGCAGACAGCTGAGCATCCAGCCAGTGGGTACTGACATCATTTACTCTCTGACCATCCTCTTGCATCCAACCCTGGGGACCAACCCACCTATTGTCACACTTTCTACTCATTGGCCTCCGTGGCATCACACTGTCTTTAGCTTTTCTAAAGATCCACTCTAGGACAGCATATCACCACGACAAATCAGGCGTGCTGTGACCTGATTTCACAAACAGATGTTTAAGTTCCTGAGGTCAGAGAGGTGGGTTGAAATGTTCACACCATCCACGCTGAGCCTAGAGCACCACACCTAAAGCCACAAGTAACCTGCGATTTTTAAGAAAGTTATATGATATTAACATTTTACATTTGAGGGTTAAGGCACCAGCGCTAAAGAGCAGCTCTTGGAGCCAGAGCGCCGAGCCTGCCGTGTGCATTAGTGAACCGGCTGCAGGTCACCGTGCTGAGTGACAATCCCACTCAAGCCTAAATCAGATCCTAGGTGGGTGGTGCGGAAGTGGCCCAGGGAAGGGAGACAGCCCTGGAGTGGTATTGGTAAACTACCAATGGGTGGCTTTGGGCTACCACTCACAGTTTATTGCCTTTCTCTTTGCACAGATTGCTGGGGAAAACAAGTCCAAAATTGGTGACTTGCTTCTAGCAAAGTATTGATTTGATTCCATCTGTTTTTGTTTTATTTTTTACATCAACCTCATTTCCAACGTTGCTGCCTTTCTCTTCCATCCTTCTGATTCCATCTATTTTTGTATTTATTTTTATCTTGTCATGTGTTTATCCTATACATTCTGCAAATCATTTTTAGGAAAGAGACAATAAGATCGCAAGAGTGGCCTGCCTGTGACCAGTGAGGATACTCGGGCAGGGGAGAGGAAGAACCAGTGCCAGGTCCCAGAGCTGATGAGGAGCAGGGTCGGGATCAGGTTCGGGGGTCGCTGTCCCACACATCACAGGACTGCCTGTTGGTGTGGTGTGCAAGGGTTCGTTTTCTGCCCATTTAGAAATCCAGTCTCATCTGGGCAGGGATTTGTGCATGAGAACATGTCCAAGAAATGGTATTGTTTTGCATGCAACTAAGTGTTAGAATAATTAGTGTGGCCTACGATTTTACGGTCAGCTCTCTTTTGAGAACCTAATGATTTCCAGCTGTTGTCCCTGAATACCCAGCCTCTGGGAAACCACAGATGGATGGAACCTGGGCTTTGAGTTCTCAGCACTTGGCACATGAGTTTCCAAGGAGAGATGCCCAAAATAACCGCCCTTCCACAAGACAGAGGCACTTGGGGACATTTCAACACAGGGAGTGCTGCCTGCAACTCATAATCAGATTTTTTAAAAAACTGTGTCTAATGGGGAGTTAATCTCCTCTCAGTTCTTTTTAATTCCCTCGAAGGCAATTTCAGTAACACCGACGATTCCACCTGTACCACTTAAAGAGCATGCTCTGTAATTCTTTCTCTACCCTAGGAAGCTACCTTCTTGTTCACATCACATATAGCCTCCTTGCCAAAGGTTCTGACATTTCAACAGGTTTTAAGTATTTCTTAATGACCATCAATATTTTTTTCTAAATCTCTCTCTCTTTTTATCCTTGTGGCCTGACATCGTCAAAGGACTTATTGATTTTCATATTGATAAATTAGACTTGAAAGTGATATTGCCTCTTTGGTATGGAGTTTCTTTGACTGTAAAACTGGAAGGAATCAGGGGTCAAGTTGAAACAGAGAAAGGCATTAGGGCTTATTCTTGGGGGTGTGGGGAGGTGGTCAGCCCTTGGTTTCTGCCAAGGAAAGAAAGGGATCTAATTGCAATTTATATAAATCATGTTGACAGCTGTGAGGTACACGGAATGACTGGCAGGCTCAGATGGAAGTGAAGAAGTCTGTAGGATGTCAGCGCACTAGGAAATGATAGTGGCGGGAGGTGGCGGTAGCAGGAGGGAGAAAGACACGTTCAGATTCGGGCATGCCATGGCATGCAGCCTGTCAGGACTGACGAACACAAAGATGACTTACCTCCTAATCAAATCACAGAACACAACCAGCCCAGTCTCATTTCATGGAGCTGGGCACAGACAGGGGGCAGGAAAGAAAGAGAGGAGAGAGAGGGAGGGAATGGGGAGAGGATGCAGGAAGAGAAAAAGAAGGGGAGAGAGAAGGAGGAAGGACAAAAGGGAGGAAAGGAGAGGACAGAAGAAAAAGAGAGAGAGGGAGAAGAGGACGGGCAGGGGGAGAAAGGAGGAAGGGAGGTGGGGAGAGAACATCACAGCACCCTAGATTCTGGAGACCAGCAAGTCCAACACACTGCTTGGAGGCAGAGAGGTCTGGCGCTTGCTCACTCCGTGGCTCCGAGGCGCACTCACAATTCAGGACTAGATCAGATCTGAGTTTCACTACAACCCCATAGGTTGTGCTCCCCAGTGGCTTGTTTGGTCCCAAAATGAGAATTAGTTGTGCCTCCCAGGACCATGCACTGGCTAGAGGAGGAGAAGGAGACCTGCCAGGGCGGGTGTCGGAAAGCTGAGGGAATGGAGCAAGAGGTGAAAGCACACTCACGAAGTGCTCTGAGTGGAATCCTTGGTGTCTGGGAGGACTCCAGGAAAAATCAAGCCAGAAAAAAACTATGCGTCCTCCTGTACTTGCCCTGCACAGACCAGGAACCCACGTCAGTGGACCCTGCCATCTGCAAACCACCAGAGGCCAGAGATTCACACACATTCATTTCCTGCCCATTTCTAACATCAGAAAAGTGAGGTCCTGAGAGGTTCAGCAACTTTCTCCCAGGCCTGTGGGTGAGTGTGAAAGCCAGATCTTTAAGAGAGGTGAGAGCCATGTGTGGAAGGGACTCAGACCAGGGGAAAGCTGAAAGCAGAATCGGACAGAGTACCTTGCTGTTGGGCGACCTTCAATGCTGTCTGGGATTTTAGGGGGGCAGGTTTGAATCACAGTATTTGAGCTGTGCTAAAGAGAGGGTTCAAATGGCCTGTGAAACATGAAGGCATCACATTTCAAACCCTACTGCTTGGCTGGGCAATCGAGGGTGACATTTTAATACAAACTTAGTATAATCACCACACACTCATGAAGAAAGGAGCACCCCGTGTCATCAGGGAGTGGCAGCTTAAGGCATCCACAAACTTCTCTTCTGTGATATAAGCCAACCCCGTGGAGCAGGACTTTCATAAGTTTTGGAGACTCAAAGGAGAGAAGGAGCACGTGGCCCCTTCAACGTGGAGCAGGACACGGCCACTGAAAGCTCCCTGCAAACACAGAGGCCCGCCAGGGCTGGAGGGCACTGCGCCTTCTGATCTAACCTGACTCCCCAGTAAGAATTTTGGATGCTTCACCCTCGCCTTGGATGTACGACCTCAACACAGTCAGGAAAGGTCCCTCACCCGCCATTAGACAAAAGTCACTAAGTGTGATCCTCTTGGATATTTGGGCAAATCTACTTGGTTCAAAAACTTTGCAGCTTCTTCTCAACATCTTGTGCCACGTGGTAGTCCAGGTGGCTCTAGGACCAATCACATGACCATGAAGCCTGACTCAGCCAATACGTTGCCCCGCTGAATGACATCCTAGGCACACAGAGTCTGCCCTCCCCGATGTGGCCTGGGCACAGAGTTTACGCCACCCCCCGTGAGGCCCAGGCAGAGTCTGCCCTTCCCCCCGACCTATTGTCCTCACTCTCAGGTGGCCACACTAATTGTCCCTACCTCATAGAGCTATGGTGATCTTTAAATGACCTGGATATGCAAATCCAGAACAGTGCCTGTCACTTAGGGGAGCGATGCCAGTTTTAGAGTTTTTGTATTACTATTGTAATCACCGAGGAATAGTGGCCCTGGGTTTGAACGATAGAATCTAAAGTCTTGGACAGCTTAGATCATGTTTGCCGTTGAGCTTATTTCCTGGGATATGTCTACTTTCTTTTCATCTACAAGTGTTTTGTTGCTGTGTTAGCTTGATTACATAGAGGCCACAAGAGATTATTTTAGGCCTTAACGTCTGAATCCAGAAACTTTTAAAGCTTCCGGTTTCTCCAGAATGTAAAAGTTTCTTGAAAGTATGGGGAAAGATTTCAGAAATAGGAAAAAATTCTAAAGCTACATACAGCTGCAACCACTCCCCTAGAAATGGCTAAAAAACTGATTGATTCCTTTTTAAGGACTCAAGGACAGGCTCATCAAAACATCCTGCATGCCCATGTGGTACTTGCAGCCCAGTGTCACCTAGAATAGAGACTGGCAGTGAAGAGAAATGTTCAGGCTTGTCTGCAAAATTTAACGGGGCAGAGGTGGGGAAATTCAGAGTATTCTTCCCAAAGTTGGCCACATGGCTCCATGTGGGAATGACACCTATGCACAGCCTCACTAAACCCTGTCAAAGGGGATAAAGTCAGGCGATTACCATGAACAGGGCTGGGTGACATCAGGTTTGACTGTTTTGTGTGATATTGAGCAAGTCAGTTAAGCGATCAGTCAGAATTCTGATTTGAGTGGCTAGCTCTGTTGTGTTTTCTGCCTGGAGAGAGATGTGGGCATCCTCATTCTTTGCACTGGAGTTTTGCGAAGGATGGGGCTGTGTCCATTGCAGGTGAGGAGCAGTCATCACTGACGTGAAGCAGAAAAAGTGGTCAGGCAGCTGGAAAGAGCCAGGGCAGACGCAGGAGATTAACAAGAGGCATGGTGGACAGGTCAAGATGGAGATGGACAGCTCGGCTGCCGCAACCCAGAGGAAGGGCTCACACCAGGCAGGGCAAGCCAGGAGCTGCTGAGGAAGCACAGAAAGAGCTGGGCAAAGGCAGAGTCAGCTGCGAGAACTGCTGTGGCTTGGCAAACTGCAGTAAGCTGAAGCCACAGACAGGGGAGAATCTGAGGTCAAGGGCTGAGACAGCACCATGGATAGCTCTCCTGGGCACAGCTGCTTGAAGCAATGTGTTAAGAAGGATTCTGAGGCTGAGACTGAGCCAAGAAGGCAAGATTGCTATGAGTGACTAAAGATGCCTGCCGTGGATATGCGAGAGGATGTGGTGGAAGGTTTGCAGTATGCTGGCCTGTCCTGATGTAGGCTGAGTCTTGATCCACCAGAAGGCTTTCTGTATATCAGCCAATTTGCATGGTGAAGATTTGGGTCTCAGAATTCTCCTCTTTGCTTATGGTTCTTACCATCAGCTTGTTTCCTTGGTAACCCAGTCCTGCTGTCTTGACCATGGCTTCCTGGGGTCAGGAGAGTTTTATGAGAGCTGGATTTTTGGCTGGAGATCTCACCCCACTTTTCTTGACGAATGACCTTTAGAGGCGGCTCCAGGTATTGCTTTCTGGACCTGAGTAACCATGACAACTTCTCTAATCCCAGAGCTCAACCATAGACACCGAGGGTATAATTCTGGGCAACGTTGTGTCTTATACAGTTCTAGGGACTAGAGATCAGTGTAGGCCCATGACTCACCACGTAGAAATGTCATCTTGTAAACACCTTCTATGACCTCTGAGACCCTGCATGGGTACCCCTACCATGGGCATGCAGCCTGGGGTGTGTGCTGCATGTCAAGTATTTTTCTGAACCACAGCCATGGTGTTTTTGGGTCCAGCACACATCACAGGAAGACTTCTGTGCAGCAGCAATGTGACACAAACACATTCAGAGTGGTCTGTTGCTGGGGAAGGTTTATCTCCTCGGCTCTGAAACACTCCCAGCCTTTCGGCCCCTAAAAGCATTTATAAGCAGGATGTGAATGATTGTCCACCATTTCTAAAAAGAAAGATTCTTTCTCCTCTTCTCCAACAGTTGCCACTATCAATCCTGATGGAAAATTGTCCACCCCAGGCTAGGGCCCTCACTTTCCTTTCCTGCCATCATCTTGTTCTTAGCCCACAGCATCCAAAGACAGGTGATTTTCTTGGCCATCCCAACTAAACACAGTGATAGGAAAACCAGATTTTTTTTGAGGACTCATTCCTTCCACACTTGTCTATAACAGTATACTCTGGAGAAACTAACCCTATTCTTAAGGGCGGAGGACTCACTGCCAGCAACTGGGATGTTGCATAGGTCAGTGCATGCCTTCAGTCTGTCCTGCCCTTGAGTCATTTCTTCACCATCAACTGTCTGATTAATTGGAAGTGCTCAAGGCTTTCTGCTTGTAGCTGGGAAAGTAGCTACTAAAGGTTCATGCTTAGATGCTATTGACAGAAGGTATAACATCTCCCAGGACTTTGGATTCCAAAGAGGAACTTGATGAAAACTAAATGACTGACAGTAAGTATTCCAGTTCAATGGGACTTGGAGGTAATAAGGTTCCCTTGCTCCTGTCCAATTACATATATAGAGGCTACAGTCATACTCTGTGGATTTGGATACTCCAAGCATCCTGTTCACTGGGCATCTCCACTGTCCGAGCCCCTGGTCAGGGTTTTTTTTTTTCATACATTTGTTGGCTGCATGAATATCTTCTTTTTTATGGTATTTTAGGTTCTGGGGTACATGTGCATAAGATGGTATCTTATTGTGATTTTGATTTACATTTCTCTAATGACCAATGATACTGAGGGTTTTTTTTCATACATTTGTTGGCTACATGAATATCTTCTTTTTTTTTATGGTACTTTAGGTTTTGAGGTATATGTGCAGATCATGCAGGATTGTTGCATAGGTACATACATGGCAAGATGGTTTGCTGCCTCCATTCCCCCATCACCTATTTCTGGCATTTCTCCCCATGTTATCCCTCCCCAACCTCCCCACCTCCCATTGTGCCTCCGCTAGCCCCCACCCCCAACAGACCCCAGTGTGTGATGCTCCCCTCCCTGTGTCCATGTGTTCTCATTGTTCAACATCCACCTATGAGTGAGAACATGCAGTGTGTGATTTTCTGTTCTTGTGTCAGTTTGCTGAGAATGATGGTTTCCAGATTCATCCATGTCCCTACAAAGGACATGAACTCATCTTTTTTTATGGCTGCATAGTATTCCATGGTGTATATGTGCCACATTTTCCTTGTCCAGTCTATCATCGATGGGCATTTGGGTTGGTTCCAGGTCTTTGCTATTGTAAACAGTGCTGCAGTGAACATTCGTGTGCATGTGTCT